>KE464195.1:0-32309 GCA_000387445.2 Pythium aphanidermatum DAOM BR444 | reverse complement strand
GTTGTTTAAGATGTGTGAGTATCTCACAAGACGAAAAACAGGAGTCCTACGCGAGGACCATTGTCGCAATCCGCACCCAACCACTCCGCTCTGCAGAGTCTGCGGTCCACATTCACGTTATAGTTGATGACACGTGTGCGCATCGAAGAGTTTGTTTACAGTTGAGGACCAGTAAGCACGGCTGGATCACTTTTTGGTGCATTTGTCCCTGTCTGGCCGCCGTCGCCGGACCACTTGGGTTCGTCCTGACACCGGTCGTCCTGACGCAATTTGCTGGGAATTGCCGGTCCCAGTTGGCGAGAGACAGAGCAGACGAGGTCGCGAAGTTACCAGCGTACACAGCACACTTGCACGGCAGGCGGACTGGCAGACGGTCGAAAGGGCTTGGGGAGCATCATTCCCTCCCAAAAGTTGGCAGGACACGTCGATCGCGAGATTGTTGCCCCACAGCATTGGCTTGCCCCATTGTCCCCACCGCCATACTGTTGCAAGTATTAGAGAGATCGGTTGTGTCGACAAAAGATGATGTCGATCTTGGCCCGCGTCATCGGCGGGCCGAGCAGACGGCGTTTCGTCTCTCATATCTTCGGTGAGCAGCTGAGATCTCGAGCACTTGACGCTAGAGTCTGGCGTCTGGCATGGCGACGGCCTGTAGGTATGTACAGGAGGCTATCCCAGGAATGAAACGCGCGCTCTGTGGTGTTCAGAAGCGCAGACTCTATGCAGTAGTTGAGTGGGCTTCAGTGTGGAGGGGCAACTGCAGACAGGGACGTGAAACCTCGATGGCACTGGGATCGTACGGGACACCAACTTTCGACTTGTTTTGAGTATTGGAGCAGGGCCAACGTCAGAATACCCTTTTCCATTTTTCTTCAGTGCGACCCGTCCATGCCGCTAACAGGGTCATCTGTGATTTGACCCGTCTATGTCTCTAGCACAGTCATCACCCCTTTTTGTCCGCACCGAGTCTGAAATCCCGACTCGAGATGGGTGCAAGTTGCCAACTTCGAGTTGCTTGGACTGGCACCAAAAGAGCAGCAATCTGGGAATATACTGTACGCTACGGAAGATCTGCATGATGATGCCTTGCGTTCAGCCGCTCCACGTAGTGCGTTGTGCAGACAAATCGTCTTAACGACGGTTCCTGTATCCGCGCATCCGTGGGAGTTGACGCCACTTCGTGGAAGTTGGCGAGCGTGAGCTGGTCGTGGCAGATCGCACACCGGAAGCACGTGCGGTGCATCACATGTGCGGGATCGAGCGCGAGCAGGACATTACTCGGGTAGAGGTGCTTGCCGCAGGCTGCACAGCGAGGGAGACGATCCGTTTCGTCACCCTCTCTCAACAGTCCAACGTTGACGTCGAACACGGAACCGATTGCAGTTCCGCCACGTGATGCCTGCGCATTTGGTGACGATGGAGATTGAGCGGATGCATGTGAGGAAGTGGCGGATGGGTGCCCTTTCCGCGACGGCGAGTTCCGGCGCAGATGTAGGGCTGGTGATTGTGGCGACAGGGGATCGGAGCCGCAGCTGCGACCCACGATGGGCGGCAAAGTGACGTGGGCGGTCGAACGGACTGTCGTCATGAACCCGTCCGCCTCGCTTGCAGGCGAAAGCGACGCAAGTGAGTGAAAAACCATCCCAAACCCAACCTCCATCGCCGACTCTGCCTGCACGGAAGATTGCGCACTTGGATCGAAACTCCGCTTACTGGATTCTGACAGTGCTCCGTCCAGGGCCAACGCAAACGCACCTCGGTTGATGCTCGTCTTAGTCGAGCGTCGGTAGCGGGTAGGGCTCGTGTCTGTCGGTGATCGAGCCGGTGGCGATGCACTGCGNGAACTCTCAGTTGGTGATGTTAATGCAGACCCCGGTAGCGAGTGAATCCGACCGCGCGGTCGACCACTGCCGTCCACGACCGGAGGGTTGTACGCTGGAGGGGGTGGCGAAGATCGGTCCACACGGAAACGAAATGCCGCGACGTCGCGGTTGAGCGGAGCTAATGCGGGCTGCTTCGGTGAGGGCGGCGACGGCCGCTGTGGACGGAGCTTCATATCTCCGTCGTCCTCACCAACGGGAACCATTTCGAGGGCGGCGAGGATCGGCGGCGCTTCTTCATCTTCACTATCGCCGTCGTCTGCAGCTTCGTCCCCATTGTGGCCGCGTGTAGTCACTGTGCATCCATTGGCCTCACCAGTGATCGATTGCCTGATTCCCTTGAGAAAACTCGCAACTGTCGACCGCGTGCGCGACCCTCGATCAGCGTCGGCAAAGTGGACACTCACTGCCGGAAAAACGTAGTCCACACTGTGGTCGGGTCTCTCTCCGTGCTCGCACAAGTCCACAGCTACTGCAGCTGTGGACGTGGGTCCTCCGTCTCCCCACCCGCACTCCACATCGGGTAGCGCGATTTCGGCGTGCTCGTCAGCCATGACGCTTGACTCTGGTCGATGGTAGTCTTCTCCGAGTCCTACATTCTGCTATTAATATAATACGATGACCGAGCGTCGCTATTTCGTCACTTGAGATCCTGGAAGAAGTACTTCAGAGAAGTGCTTAAAAACCCTCGAGTAGATACTGTCAATCATGCCAATATTGTATTGTGAGCCTTCGTTTGTTCTCGTGATACAGTTCCCAACGAGGCGGTTGGGTGCATGAGGCGAGACGAGTGCCACCGACCGTCGCGTCCCGAAAGAGCGAGGTCAAGTCTCCCTTCCAGAGCATTTCGAGAACAGTTGAGCATGTCGTCGGAGCCGGAGAAACAAGAGCAATGGACGAGCAGCGTCCTGCTCTTCTGTGCGATGCTCCAACTACTGCTTGTACACATCGCCTACCGTGTCGATCGAGCCAAAACTGTTCCGTACGTCTCGACCGCAACATGGGCCATGGCATTTGGCGTTGCTCTGGGTGGTCTTCTTTCACTCATGTCACCACAGCGAGCCAGCAACGAGGGCCTCGATCCCCATGTCCTCTCGTTTGCGCTGCTGCCACCCATCGTACTTGAAGCCGGCTTCAATACGCAGCGCAAGGGCTTCTTCTCAAATTTCATGGCAATCCTCCTACTCGCTGTTGTGGGAACGCTGATTGCGACGCTCGCCACCGGAGGACTGTTGTTTTGGATCGGCCGAGTTGTGTCAGGGATGACGCAGCTCAGTCTTCCAGAGGCGTTTCTCTACGGTGCCATCCTATCAGCGATCGATCCCGTATCGACACTTGTCGTCCTTCGTAAGAGCCACGCGCCTCCCCTCCTGTACAATCTTCTGTTTGGTGAGAGCGTGCTGAACGATGCAGTTGCGATCGTGCTTTCGGGCCTTTTCCAGCAGGCAACTCTCCGTCCAGTGGCGATGACACTGGGACCAGCAGCTCTTCAAATCATATTCCAGCTTGTGGGGATTAGTATTGGTTCCGTTTTGGTGGCAGCCGTCATCTGCTATGCGTCGGCCTTCGTCCTCCGAGTACGCCGAGGATATACCAGTTGACGCTAGCCTGTACTAATATTCCTTGACGAGCCCAGCACTCGGACGAAGCACTCAAGCAGCATCCAACGTACGAGATTTCGACCCTCGTGCTCTCTGCCTACGGATGCTACGTCGCTGCTCAAAGCCTCAAGCTTAGCGGGTTTTTATCCGTCTTCTTCAGCGGCGTCTTCATCCGGCACTATCACATGTACAGCATCTCGCACACGAGTGCGGCCGCCTTCACGCAGATGCTCTCGACAGCCGCGTTCCTGGCCGAGAACTTCATCTACTTGTATCTCGGCGCCAGTTTGCTAGCGTGTACGTGCTGGAGTACTTATCGTACAAAGAAGCACTCACAGGCTCTCTGTTCCAGACTCAGATACGTTCTGCTGGAACTGGATCTTCATCTCGGTCAGTGTGGGGACGATCGTTGTGGCTCGTGCAGTAAACACGTTCCCCCTCTGTGCGTTCGCGAATTTGTTCCGTGCAGAACGGATCCCATGGAGCTACATGGTCGTGATTTGGTTCGCCGGTCTCCGCGGTTCCATCGCTTTCGCCCTCGCACTAAATGTCTGTAGCCCAAAGGATCCAACGCATGCGGCCGTAATGCGGGCGTCCGCGCTTGTGACCGTCATCTCCACGACGGTGGTTCGTGCACCGCCTTCCCACTTGGTGATCTCCGATGTTTGACATGGTGTTTTCTTTCTGTCGAACACAGTTATTTGGTGGGGCCACAGCGCCACTGCTGCGACTCTTTGGACTAACCCAGCCTCCACTCCATCCGTCCGCTCCGAGCGGTGAGTCCACACCACTGCTGACGCTTGACATTGTGACCGAGCAGGACGTCGCCATGCCCAGCGACGCTCCTGTTATCAATGCCGACCGCCCTCCTTGTCGCTTGAGCGCTCATGACGTGTGGGTGCGCTTCGACGAGTCGCACCTCAAGCCGCTCTTCGGTGGCAATCCTCGAGATCAGTTCTTGTGAAACAGTTCTGCCCACCGGAAACGGTTCTCCAGAGTGATGGTTTCTTCATTTACCCTGCTTTCAACATGCGTCCCCAAATGTACATTCGTGATGGACTCGTTCTCGCATTCGTTCAACCATTTAGTTACCACATAGTATCCATCTTCAGCACACCGCCACTCACTCGTCTATCGGGACACGCACGACGACTCTAGAAGCCCAACGTCGCGCGGCCGTAGAACTGTTCCTCGTCTTCAGGCCGACTGCGGCCGTTTCTTCGATCCGCCGCATCGAGCTTCCCTGCCAATGCATCCAGGTGCTTGTTGGTCTTGAGGTAGGCGTTGGCTGCACGCAGGGTCTTGATCCATCGCTGCAGCTCCTCGTTCGTCTTGGTGAAGAAATGCGACTGCTGGTCGGACGTACACAGCACGAACTCGCGACCTCGCATGTCCTCACACGTGACCTCAAAACTGGAATCGGACAGATCAATCTCACCTCGCACCACGGGGTCGCCACGACGCTTGTAGTATCGCAAGTAGCCGTTCTCTGTAATCTCACACCAGCGCTCGCGTGCGCCGCGCATCGTCTTCATGTTGCGGATGATGCCACGCTCGCTCCATTCCGTCGGGCCCTTGTCTAGGAAGCCACTCAAAGTCGGCATCTTAGACGCATCGGGCTGCTGCGCATGTGTCTTCTCCTTCTTCGTGGTGCTTTGAGATGCGTCCGCCTTGTCGCGAGATGTCCCCGATCGTGAAGATGACGATGGTTTCTCACTTCCTTCTTTCCGCCCACTCCTAGACGACGATCCGCTTGGCTCTCTGCGATCTTCCCCTGATGCCGCTTTAAGAGCATTCAGAGCATCCTGAGCACGGCCCAGCTCGTCCTTGATGGCCTTGCGTTTCTTCTGGCACTCACGCGCCAGATCCTTATCACCCGCCTGTGCGGCCTTCGCCATGGATTCGACAATCGAACGCTGCTTCTTTCGAAGTTCGTGAATACGCGCTTCGAGTCCTGCTCCATCTGTAGGAAGCTCACCGCTGCGGCCGTTCGATCGGGACGACGTCGACTCGCCGTTACCGCTGCCGCTGCTACTCAATGCGTTGTTGGCACTCTCGCGCTCCTTGGATTCGCCCTTCGATCGCGATAATGAGGATGAGGACGATCCTGAGCCTGATGATGAAAGTGACGATGAGGATCCGTTCGTCAGTTTGTTCAAGTGGCGGTTCAACTGGTCCATTTCCTTCTCTACTCGGGCCGACTTGCGTTGTTCCTTGATGAGTTCATCCTCCATGTGGCGCATCTTCCGTCTGAGCACAGCGAGCTGCTCGGCCGGCGTCGCGTTCGGATCAAGACCAAAGAAAATATCATCGTCGATTTTATCTTCCTCCTCGTTCTTGTCGAGCTTGGCAAGGGAGCTCTCGAGCTCGTCCAAAGTCGCCTGCAGCGTTACGCGCTCTTTCCGTAACCGCTTGTTGCCTGAACCCATCTTATTGATGTCTTCCGTCAGCTCAGCGTGGCGACGCGCGAGTTCGTTGGCCTTAATGAACTCAGGGTTGCCAATCTCGTGGCTCTCCTGTTTCTTTAATTGCACGATCATATCCGAGTATTTTTCCTTCTCGCTCACCAGCTTGTCGTGCTCCTTTTGGAGCTCAGTACGTTTGCTGTTAAGAGCATCAAACTCGGTCGAGACAGTCGTCCATTTCTTCTGCAGCACAGCCATTTGCCGGTCGAGTTTCTTCGTTTCGATCGACCAGAGCTCGGTATGCAGCTCACTGGTGACCAGCACACGCGTGAACTCTTCCTTCTGTTCGAGATACTTGGACTTTTTCGCCACATTTTGCTCCTTTTGCTCGAGCTTCATGGCTGCAGTCGGGTTCTCCTCCACTGTGCCCTGGTCCACATCCGCAAACCGCAGCTTGAGTGGACGTGACGCCCGCCGAAGCTTGTCCACAATCTCCTTGTATGTGAAGCCCGCGAGCGACGTGTTGTCAATGAACGTGATGCGCATGCCAATAGTCAGACGTTGGTGGGGCTTGACACTCCAGTTGTAGAGCTCCGCCGGCCCCGCCTTGCCATTGACCTTGGGCAGGTCGTCCACTTCGGCCTGGAACTGCGGGTACGGGATGCTCTCGATCTGCCGCACCTCTCGGAGACTCACACCGAGACGGCCTTCGCCGAACTCAATCTCGATTTCATGCACCCAGTTGTACGAGATCTGGGCTGCGCACAGAAACTCTGTTTAAACCCGCTCATACAAACCCCAAGTCAGGTCTACTACGTACGTCGCTCCTTCTTGCCTGACGCACTGCTGCCGCTGTCTCTCGTCGTGGCCTTGCCCCCCGGAGACGGCGCAGGGACGGGAGCCCCAGAAGGAGCCCCCGTGGTTACGGGCGCTGGGGGCACCCACTGCGTCTTGCCGCTCGGAGAGATGTAGTAGTACCGGCCCTTCTGCGACTTGCTCTCCTTCCGCGTCCACCCTGGCGGGAGGCCGTCGTTCCCCGCGTCGCCCTCCTCCGTGGCCGCCGTGGAGGATGAGGAGGACGACGACATGGAGGAAGGCACCGCCGCGGCGGCTGCCGCCTTGGCGCTGCCCGCTGCCAGCGCGGCCGCGGCCTTCATCTTGGTGCTGCATGAGACGAGATGTGAGTGCCATTTCCCTTCTGGATCATTCCGGCGGAATGTTCTCCCCCGACGCACCGCCACATCTTGGTCGCCATGTCGGTTGGTTTTAGTCCGGGTGCCACAGCAGCGTTAGTCCGTCCCGAAGCCGTTGGGTCTACTGCCGCTCGCCATTCACCGCGGTCACCGCGCTACGTGTACAGTACGCTGTGATGCTCGTGCGACGATCCCCCAGAGCGTAAACCCTCCGCTTCTGCCCGCGCTTTACGCTGCGCTTCCGCCAGCCTCAGTGCTTTCGTCGTTGCGGGTGAGGCGAGATCCCGTCAAACGCGATACTCAGTTCAAGCCGGAAGACCCACCCCCACATGGATAACACCTCCCATCCCGCATACAAAACACTTCATGCAAATATAGCGGTTCCTGTGATAACAGGTCTTCTTTCTCAGCGCTGCCCCTCCTCAGATCACAACTCAGATGAGGTGACGAAGTTTGGAGTATTGAGTTGAGTTATATCTGCGTGGGCCAAGCACAGCGTAACCACATGCGATGACTACTGTCATCAGTCTCAAGTAGCAAGCGCCTGTGATTCCATGCAAGGCTGATGACTACGAACAATATTCTCTATATGAACAAGGATGGATGATCGCTGTGTGTGATACACAGAGGACACCGACGAGCGTCTTGCCAATAGCAGTCGCTTACGCTGAGGTCTTGAAGCCAGCGAACGCCGGATAAGTCGTGTAGTTCCAAGCGACGCTGTTCGCCAACAGCTCCGCGTCGAAGCCATCGCCACCGGCGCTCACGTACAGGAACTTGGTGAAGGGCACAGCCGCGTAGTACGAGAACGGCGTGGAAGCTGGCACGAAGACGACATCACCGTCGATGAGACGCGCGTTCTGGCCAGCAATCGTGACAACGAGCTCGCCTTCTTGAAGCTGCATCGCCAGGTGCTGCTTCGGTGTGACCGATGCGGCCGTGTCATTCCAGAGCTTTGGTGAGAGCGTCATGGTGCCCATGGTGAAGTTGTTGGTGGTCTGCGCACCCGTCGCAAGTGGGGCGATGACGTGGTAGAAGCCGTGCTGCGCGTTGAGGTACTTTGGACCGTAGTTCTTGGCAACGAAGTTAGGCGTGTAGCCGTCCTTGGCGAGCTCGTTCGAGCCGTTGTGCCAGTTGCCAGATCCAGCCATTCCATCAACGAGATCGCGGCGTGGGGTGAAGTCCAGACGCGAGTACACATCAAAGGACTCGAGTGATGAGATCGTGCCAGCCGAAGCACCAGCTCCTGCAGCCGTGCCCGCCGCCACCGGGTTGAACGGAGTACCCGTGGAGGTCTGGAAGGCGCCGTCACCAATGGCGAAGAAGAGCTTCTCAAAGCCCCCCGGCTGGATCACACCCGTGAGCTGTGTGTCTGGGTCCAGCATCTGGTACGTGTGGATGGTGTTGTGTGGCACCGCGCCGTAGTCGCCTTGGGTTAGCACTCGGGACTGTTCCACAGCAGAGGCATCCCCGTCAGGCTTGGCCCAAAGCTGGATGCGGCCCTTGGAGCAGTAAAAGTTCTCATGGTGGAGCTTGTGGATGTGCGGTAGCACACCAAGGTCAGGTGAGTCGGGCGCGTTGGTTTGCAAGAGCGTGAATGCACCGCCAGACGAGTTGCCCGTGACCGAGAAGCGATAGATCTGAGCGCCGACCTTGACGTTGGCACCCTGGCCCTTGGGCAACACATATGGGCGCACGGAAGACGGGGCTTCAGTCACGTAGAGCGAGCCCCACTCGAGCTGAGCAGCGACCATCGCGGAGATGGTGGCGAGAGCAGTAGCGAAGAGAGCGGTCTTCATGGTGGATTGGCTGGGGCTGAAGGCAATGCGGCGAATTGCAAAGTGAGCTTGTTGATGAGCCGACAGGGAGCACACGCCGCTCTTCTTTGGCGTGCATGAGCTCTCACGGCTGTCGCAGGGCGGCGTAATTCCAGTGGAGAAGGTTCTTGGCTCGAGTATCGACGTTCGTTCGGACAGATGAGAGTTTTGTGGACGTGGCTGCGTGCGTGGTGTAATCAGGCGCGGGAGCAATGTACTTGGCGCGAGTATTGAGGATACTGAGACCAAGTACACGAAGGTACTTGGTTTGAGTATGCATAGTGAAGCCAATAACCTTCAAATCCTGCAGACACGAACCGAACGTTCAACGTTCTGAGCTGCTGTAAGTTGCTCCGGAGTCAACTCGCATAGGCAATTACGAATGTTGACTCGCCCACCTTGATCCTGCTACTTCAAGAGCGTTAATGCTACTTAAGGGGACATATTACCGTTTATTCAACCTCAAGTTATGGTGTTGAGGACCTCAACACCATTGCCTTGTTGGACAGCTGCCATTACGTGCATTCCGAGTGGAGGTGATATTCTTGTGGAGCACAACCACGTGGGGCAACTCGTGGATCTGTTCTGTTAAAGTCGCCCCTCGTGGTTGTGCTCATGGAACGGATTTCCACGGCTCCAATTATAGCACGAAGGGATGACCAGCAGGTCACGGTAACGGTTCCACGGACGTTGGGGGCACTCAATGCAGCGCGGCGCTGGTCATGACCGGCAGCGGCAGCGGTGCGCGCGTGGTCGCGGCCGCAGAGGAGCCCGCTGTTGTCGCCGCATCGACCGACACGAGAACTGGGGACGAGCGCGGCTCGCTATTGCTGCTGCAGTCCGTTGTGGACGCCGTGGTGGCCAGTGAGCCGGACGACGACGACCGCGCGGACGCGAAGAATCCCCAACTGGACGCGGATCCACACGGGGCACATCTACGGCGACTGAGCACCGAAGACCAACGCCGCATCCACAAGACGTCGCTCATCCTCACGCATCCACAGGCACAGGTGCTCGTGCTGAACTACGCTCGGCGCACGCGTCTCCAGTGCCTACAGGACAAGGTCTTCCCTCCCCATGCCTCCCTCTCGCCGCATCCGTCTCCATCCACAGCTCGTCCACAAGGGGCCACTATGGAGGACGCGCGGCGCTGGCTCCGCGTCCACATCAAGACGCGTTTCTTCCGGTCGCTGCTCTACACTGTCGTTCTCTGTGACACTGTGGCTTTGGCCGTGGACGAAGGCACGAGTATGGACACGGCAGCCACATGCGCCGCCATCGACGTGGTCTGCACGCTGCTGCTCTTCCTCGAGATCGCCGTCAAGAGCTTCGCCTTCGGACTCGTCCGTGGACGCGACGCGTACCTGGCGCGTGGCCGCCGCGCCGTGCGGCTGCTCAACGCGTTGATGCTGGCGCTGGGGCTCGTGAGCCACGTTGTGGACCCACAGTGGCGCATCCTGCGCGGTCTCAAGACCTTCCGCTGCCTCACGCTCTATGCCGGGCTGCGCCGCATCATGCGGTCGCTGGGCCGCGCCATCCCGTTCCTGGCCAACGTGGCGACGCTCGCGCTCTTCTTCCTCTTCGCCTTCTCTGTCTTCGGCCTCGAGGCCTTCCGCGGGGCCTTCGACCGACAGTGCCGTTGGGATCTGCCGCAGGACGCCAACAACCAGTCCTTCTGGACTGAGCTGCCCCGCAAGTTCTGCTCCTCCAACGCGTCCTGCGGCGAGCCCCTCTACTGCAACGCCGTGCCGCCGCCCAGCCAGCATGTCAACTTCGACTCGGGACTCTCCGCTCTCTTCCTCGTGTTCCTGGTCGTGGCACAGGATGGATGGGTCAGCGACATCATGGAGCCGGTGGTCGAAGCCACGTCATTCTACTCGACGCTCTTCTTCGTCGCCATCGTCGCGTCCATGGTCTTCCTCGTGGTCAATCTCTTCGTCGCCGTCATCACCACGTCGTTCATGAATTTTTCGGTCGAAAACGCGGCGGAAAAAACGGAAAAAGCCGCAATCGAAGTGCCGGACGCAAAGATACTCAATGAGGAAGAGCGGGATGAGGACAAGACGGCCGGAGATGTGCGTGGCTCGATGATCAAGATGCGTCCGGAGGATGAGGAGACGCGCGTGAGTCTCATCATGGGCGCAACTCTGGCTATCGAGGAGTCAATCCAGCACCAGCACCACCAGGACCAAGCCACCAAGGCCCCAAACAAGAACACACCAGAGGAACAAAGTAAGATCGCTCGGATGCTGGCGCGCACACACAAGTACCATTCAATTCGCAACCTCACAGTGGACGCCACACGCGAGCTGATCGCCAACCCGTCTCCTGTGGACGAGTTCCTCGTCCGCACTGTAGCAGCCACACGCGGTTCGATACCCGGCGATACGGCGCACGAAGCACCAAGAGGCTTACCATCGCCGTCGCCCTCACCGCGGAAGCCCACGCGACTCGTTGACGTCCCGTACGGTTCGTCACTGGTCGACGTCGTGGTCAAATCGACTGGAAGTCCCGTGTGGTTCGTGGCGTTCCAACGCGCAGTGCTGTCCAAACGGTTTGATGATGTTATTACGGGCTGTATCGTGGTTAATACGGCATTTCTCCTGATCGAGTACCCCGCGATGCCCAACTGGGTGCGTACCATGCTCTCTATAGCCGAATACTTCTTCGGTGCCGTGTTCTTTCTCGAGATGGTCGCGCGTATCATCGCTATGCGAGGGATTCGTCGCTATCTCCAGTCCACGGAACGCTTCTTCGACATGGTTGTCGTCCTCTGTACAAGTGTAAATATCGTGTTCAACAACCTACCCTCGGTCACGTTCTCGGGACTCAACAGTGTCTCATCTTTGCGAACGCTCCGTGTGAGTCGCCTCATGATGAAGTGGGAGGGCACGCGCAAACTGATCGAGTCCGTGCTCAAGTCGTCAAGAGGCGTGCTAGACGTCGTGGTTTTCCTCATTCTCTTCCAGGTCGTTAGCTCCATTGTCGCGATGCAACTCTTTGGTGGAAAACACCTCGGCACGCCGGAAGAGCCCACGCGGTGGAACTTTGACACCTTCTTCCGGTCCTTCCTCACGCTGCTTCAAGTCATCACAGCCGATCAGTGGTCCAGCATCACGTATGACGCTGTGAACGCAGCCAATCCCCACCCGCTGCTCGTGCCGTACCTCATTGTCAACTTTATCATCGGCCAGTACGTGCTACTGAACCTATTTATCGCCGTCATTCTCGAGAACTTCTCTATCACAGAAGAAGAAGCGTACCAGCTGCAGCTGGAGCAGATCATCGCTATCCC
Organism: Pythium aphanidermatum DAOM BR444; assembly: GCA_000387445.2. Classification (NCBI taxonomy): domain Eukaryota; phylum Oomycota; class Peronosporomycetes; order Pythiales; family Pythiaceae; genus Pythium; species Pythium aphanidermatum. The sequence goes on along the minus strand of KE464195.1, from coordinate 20,118 downwards.
CAAGGAGCTCGATATCTATGAGAAGATTGAAGAAGAAGGTGTGCGAGCCTTCGGCGAGATGGAACAGCTGGAGAACGTGAGCAACGTCAAACTACGCATGTTCCTGGGCATCGATGCCGACTCCAAGCGTACGTCCACTGTCAGTGCCACTCACAATCCGTCTCAGAAACCCGAGAATCGCGTATTGATGTTGCTGCGTCACTCATGTCGTCGAGTGGCTCGCCATCCAGCGTTCACGCGGCTCGTCCAGCTCATGATTCTCGTCAGTTGTGTCACCCTCGTGCTCGATGACCCACACCCTGAAATGCGCGTCACACCACCGGACGAGAAGCTGCTACAAGTCGTCGGCGTGCTGAACCATGCGGCGCTGGGCGTGTTCGTCGCCGAGTTCCTTATAAAAGTGGGGGCGACGGGCTTTGGCTACGACTACCTGAGGATGCTCTTGTTTCACAGTGACGAGCGTCTCGGTTTCGTCATGAGACAAGCGTACATTGAAGACAAGTGGAACCAACTCGACTGTTTCTTACTCGTCCTCACAATCGCTGACGAAATCATCTCCCAGTACGATAGCAGCATGCGGATCGCGCGCATGTTCCGTGCAGGTCGCGTACTCAGACCGCTTCGGATTCTGAATCACAACCATGAGATGAAACTCATCCTCAGTGCCGTGGCACAGTCGCTGCCCCACGTGGGGAACGTCTTCGGCCTCTGCATCATGGTCTACATCATTTTCGGTGTCGTGGGACGGTCGCTCTTCAGTGGGCTCCTCTACTCGTGCAATGACCCGAACGTCACGACCATCGAGGAGTGCGTTGGATTCTATACTGTCGAACCGGACGATGCCCTCGCGTTGCAAGAGGCTACCGCCCGCAGTGTCCAGAGTGGCGAGATTCTCGTCCCGCGGGTCTGGTCCAACGCCCGCTTCTCATTCGACAACGTTGGGGCCGCGTTCCTCACGCTGCTAGAGATGACGTCGCTTAAGTGGATCGACAAGACCTTCGCCGCCATGGACATCACGGGTCTCCACAAGCAGCCACAGCAAGACAACTCGCCACACTTCGCATTGTTCTTCGTGCTCTTCGTCTACCTCGGCTCGCTCTTCGTCATCCGCCTCTTTGTTGGTGTGCTGGTCGAGCAGTTCCAACGCAACAACGGCACGCAGATCCTCACTGAGTCACAGAAGTCCTGGGTCGACCTCGAGAAATTTGTACTGCTTCTCAAGCCGCTCAAGCGCGTCCCGCGACCTGCGACGTCGCTGCAAAATACCCTCTACGACCTATGCCAGCACCGCTACTTTTCCAGGGCCGTCACTGTCGCAATCCTGCTCAATGTCGCGTTGCTCCTTTTCAATCCGAGTCACAAAAGTAGTTCTGGCAGCGACTCGACGTCGTCCAAGGTCATCGAAGTTTTGTTCCTCGTCGTGTTCTCAGCCGAAGCGGTGCTCAAGTGCCTCGCCTTCCGTCACTATTACGTGCTGAGCTCCACGGGGGCGTTCGAACTGGGCATTCTCGGTGGCTCCATCGCTGCTTACTCGCTAGCCACAGGCATGCACACCATTATTCAGGCCGGTCGCGTGTTCCGCATGATGCGAGTTCTGCGGTTCGTGCGTCTCAACCGCGGCGTCTACGCTGTCTTCCAGACTTTTCGCGCGTCCATCAAGCCCATTGGCCACATCTTCTTCCTGCTCTTCATGATCTTCTTCATCTTCGCTATTGTTGGGCGGCAGCTCTTCGGTGGCGTGCGGTTCGGACCGAGCCTCAACGGCTTCTCCAACTTCCGATCCTTCTCCTCGTCTTTCCTGCTGCTCTTCCAGATTATGGCTGGGGATGACTGGCACTTGACAATGACCGACTGCATGCGATCGCCTCCTTTCTGCGTCGAGCGAGTCGATCCCGTCACCGGCAGGACAGTGTCTGACTGTGGCAGCCCTGCCGGTGCCGTGGTTTTCTTCGTCACATACGTTACGCTCGTCGTCTTCTTCCTACTGAACCTTTTCATCGCTGTCGTGCTCGAGAACTTCCGCTCATGCTACCTCCAGGGTGACGTCTGCCCCATCTCGCTCCATGACTTCGAGGCCTACCGAGAAGTGTTCATGAAATACGACATTGATAACCGCGGTACGTTTCCCCTGTGGCAGCTCCCGAGTTTCCTCGCAGACCTCCCACCAGGTCTGCGAGTCGACCGAGGCGTGAGTCGTACGGCGTTCTTGCAGCTGCGAGGCCAAGTACAGGCGNTGCAGGAGGGATGGGCCCAGCAGCGATGCAAGCGACCGTTCTTCAATGACCTGTTGCGGGTGCTGTGCATCCATCAGCTCGGGATTCGGTCGCTTCCATACGAGCAACAGCGCGACCGCGTTAAACAGATCTTCATCTACAGGGCCAAGGTGGCCGATATGCTCGTCGAGTCGGCCGTCAAGGGGTACGTGCAACGATGGAAACTGCGGAAGGAGAGGGAGAAGATGGACATGCTGAGGAGCAAGATGAGGCCCGAAGCCGCACTGGTCAAAAGGCTGAGTGATGTCGGGAGGAGGAGGAGCCGGCGAAGCGGGGCCGTCGAGGAAGAGCAACCCAAAGAGGATGCAGTGCAGCAGCAAAAGAGGAGGACGAGCTCTCTTGTGGCTCAGGCGTTTGTACTCGAGGCACTTGCGAGTGTTGTGGCGAAGGTGGAGGCACAGCGTGAGGAGGAGGAAGAAGAAGACACTTCCACAGTGACCCACTCGACGGACGAGGCGAGTGGAAACGAGGACCGCAATGGTCGTCGGAAGCACAAGCACAAGAAGCACAAGCACAAGAAGCGCAAGCACAAGAAGACGGAGACAGCGGATGCAATGGTGACGCCTCAACTCACAGAAGAGGAGGACGATGGCACAGAGAACGAACAAATGGGGCTCGTGCCGAAGCGAACTGGACCGTACGATCTCCAGCCACTGCATGCGCCACACCGACTGCCCAAGATCACCAATAAGGTCGTCCCGACGTGAACAGCAAAGGGTTTAGATTGACAGAGGAATAGAACATCGTCTACTGTATGTCCTACAGCTCGGCGAACGAGCACACGGTCTTGAACGGATGCCCGGCCGGGAGCGACGCGTTGCCCGGACGCACGGACAGAGCGACGTCCAGACCAGCGGCGGTCGCGGCCTCGGCCTCCTGGATCACGTCGGTGACGAACAACACGTCCTTGCCGCTGTCGACGCCGAGGCTCTGAAGGATCTCAGTGTAGCTCGGCGCCTCGCGCTTGTGGCCCACGCGCGTGTCGAAGTAGACGCTGAGGAACGGACGCAGGTCGCCCTTGTCTGAGTACTTGAACAGCGATCGCTGGGCCTCACGCGAGCCGGACGAGTAGATGCCCACACGCACGCCCTTGTCGGCCATGCGGTGCAGGAACACAGGCACGTCGTCGTACACGAGCGACTTGAGCTCGCCGCTTTCGTACCCGAGGTCCCACACGTGGCCCTGCAGCTGCTTGAGCGCCGTGATCTTGCGGTCGGCAGCGATGTTCCAGTGCACGTACGCCACCAGCGACTTGACCACGTCTGCGCCTTCGCCGTCCAACACGCGTGGGGCCTCCATTCCGTCGGCCGCGTCCTTGGCTGCCTGCTCACGCAGCGCCTGGACGTCCTTCTGCGTGCGTGGAGATGCCCACGTCTCCGTGAGGAACGCCTCAGCCTTGTCCTTGGCGAAAGGAAAGAGCACGTCATGCACGAATGTGATAGGCGTCGTCGTGCCTTCGATGTCCAGGAGCACGTACTTGTGCTGCTCCGCGTAGCTGCGCTGCGGGGCGTCGGCCGTCGCACAGCACGAGCCGTCAGTTCGAGCACGCTTCCGTGCTGGCTCGGACACGGCGACATCCGTGATCATGGGCGGTGGCGCCAAGTAGTCAACCTTGAGCTTGTGCATCTCGATGGCGACCTCGAAGAGGTAGTGCAGGCACTCGCCGTGGCGCTTGGCGGCCTCCCAGCTATCACCCCAGACGTAGATGCCGTGGCGGCGTACTAGCACGGCACAGGCCTTGGGGTAGTTCTGGATGGCCTCGGCCAGTGAGTCGGCGAGCTCCGACTCGCGCGCCGTGTTTTCGATGATGGGGATCACGAGCTCGTCGTGGTAGCCGTGCCCCGCGAGGCCCTTGATCATCTCCTGGTGCGAGATGCGGAACTCCTTCATGCCATCGCACAACGCCGTGACGATGTTGCACGAGAAGCCATGGCTGTGCAGCACGGCACCGGCGTTGCGCAAGCGATACGCGTGCAGGAAGAGCGGCGAGCAGTCCGAGAGCTTGGGGAACATGCGGCCAGGCTTCTGCTGGGGCGCGTCCAAGATCGCACCGTCCAGGTCCAGCATGTAGAGCTCGTCAGGCTCGATGCGTTCCTTGCTCACACCCGACGGCGTCATGTAGATGCGGTTGCCGTAGCGGATGCTGATGCTACCACCCGTGCCCGTGACCCAACCAGCCTCGTAGAACTGGCGACACAGCTCACAGATAAGCTCACGGTAGCCGTGGTACTTGACCACCTCCAGCGCATCCGCCGCCTTGTGGAAGCGCGGCACGAGCTCACGTGCTGCGCCGCCAGCCACAGCCTCAAGCAGCTGCAGCGCCACACTGCTGGACGGATCGACGGCAAAGCGGCGGAACACATGCGCGCCAGCGTCACGTGCACGCCCGGCACGAGTTCAACGCGGAGCCAGGCGTCGCCAGCATCGCGCACGTCCAGGAAGACGCGGCCAGCAGCTACCGCGTATCTCAGCGGGGCGCCGGCGCTCGTGTGCTCGGCCAAGAGCTCAGTGTCGAGGGTCACGGCGGCGCCGAGCGACGACGCGTCCGCCGCACGCGCGGACACGCCAATCTCACGGAGGATGCAGAGACTGGCACGCTCTCGCGGGCTGTCGAGGTAGCGCGGGTGCAGCGCGTGCTCCAGGTCGAGGGCCATGGCGACGGCAGTTCGAGGGCGATGAGGAAGTGATGCCATCCATCGCGTGGCCGGTAGGAGCTGGTTCTTTTTAGCGAATCAGGGGAATTTTCCAGATTCGATATTTAGCCAATGAGATCACGAGGTTGGAGTGGACGAGCCAATCAGTGTGGTTGATGGATGCTAGTCAAGCAGAACAAGCAGATTTTTGTAGAGATTCAACGCAATATACATATTCAGGCGTCTATCGTAAGTGGGAGCTCTAACTGGACGCGGCCGCCGAAGCCACGAAGTCCTTGGCAAGCTGCTTGACGTGTGCGACGCTGTCGTCGTCGCCGTGGGTCTGCTCGAAGGCCAAGTACTTCTTGAACAGGAACTTCATCTTCTTGGCCGAGAAATCCATCGCCAGTAAGCGCTCAAACAGCGAACGCACGTACTCGACATCGCCGCCGTTGAACTTGATCTCCTTGTCCAAATACACGTTCCACAAGTCGAGACGCTTTGGGTAGTTGGCGAGGATGCCCTCGAAGATCGTACGGGCCTTCTCGATCTCGTCGTTCTCGAACATGAGCTGTCCGTACTTGAGGATCACAGGCAGGTGTTTGTGAGGAACCAGCGCTTGTAGGGCCTTTTGTAGGGTCTCCGCCGCCTTGGCAGCGGTGCGCTGCTGCGCCACGTAGTACTGAAGCGCGCGGATCCATGTCTGCTTCGACTTGCGGAACTTCTTCTGCATGGTCGCGAGAGTCGTCTCCGCATCATTCGACTCGTTGGCACGAGCGTAGATGTCGACGAGCTGCAAGTACACACGCTTCTGGTGGTTCACGCGCAGCGCCGAGTTGAAGACACGCAGGAATGACGCCTCGTCACCAAAGTCGTGCTCCAAGTTGAGGTATGCCACCCACACGTTAAGCTTCTCCTTCTCGTCGCGGAATGACACAGCCGATGTCGCACGCACAGCAACATCACGCGCCAAGTCGACGTTCGTCAGCGACACGTGGAACGCCATGTACTGGATCCAGAGGAACGAGCTCTGTGGGTTAACAGCCAGAAGACGCTCGAAGTCGTCAGCAGTCTGAGGACGCTCGTCCGAAGACGCCAATGCCTTCTCACGAAGAGCAATCCACTCATCCGTCTGCTTCTTGGCCTTCTGCTTAAGCTTCTTCTTGTCGTTTTCCTCGTCATCCGACTCGTCGTCAGAGTCTGAGTCGTCGCCTGCGTTCTTCTTGTGCTGATCCAGCACATTCGAGAAGCCGTCCCAAGTAAACGCGACCGACTTCTTGCCAGTCGACTCATCTTCGTCTTCCGAGTCCGACGATGGGAGCTCTTCCTCATCAACGTCCATTGGCTCAGCCTTCGACTTCTCAGTGTTCTTCTTTGGTTTCTCTTCTTCCTCACTCTCTGCATCGTCGCTACCCTCCTCGTCGACCTCCATGGCCTCAGCGTCATCCGACTCCTCGTCATCCGATTCCTCTTCTTCATCAGAACTATCTGGTTCACCCTCGAAGTAAGATGGCTTGAGACCAAATGAAACACGGAGGTCCTCAATCTTTAAGATCTTGGCCTTAACGTAGTCACCTGGTGTGAAAATCTGATCGAGAGCCTGCGTCACACGCTCATCTGCAATCTCCGAGATGTGACACAAACCACTGATGTTGCTCTTCTCAATCTTGACGAACACACCATAGGTTTGCACCTTGGTGATGGTTCCCTTAACAGTCATGCCCACCTTGAGATCGCTGAACTTGACCATAGCAACATCGTCAGACACCACGGAGGCCTTCAAGCTCAGTTCAAGACCCTTGTTTGTCGACTTGGTGACGCGACCAACAACGAGCTTACCGGCTGGGAATTCCTTCACAGGGTCCTTTATGAACTCATCGCTCAGATCACGAAGGAGAGCACGAGCTAGGGTTTCGCGGTTCACACGAAGGAAGCAGCCGCTGGAGGTGGTCGAAGCCACAACAGCCGTCACGAGACTGCCAACCGCGTACGCAGGAAGCGCTTGCTTAACGTAGTTCTTCGCATCGCTCATAGCGTCTTCGCGCAGCGTCAGGTCAATGTGGGACGCCGACGCTCCACCGAGCACAACGCACTGCACGAACTGGCCGTGAGCGAACGCCGTGTGCATCGAGTTCTTCCACTGAGCAGGAGGAAGAAGCTCAGTCACATCAGCACGGCCGAAAGTGTGTACACCAAGCTGCACCATCACGGCTGGGGGCTTGACCGTCGAGATCTTAGTCGTGATCATACCAGTCACAACGGTGCCAGCCTTAAGGCTGGTGGCGTGGTCATCGACCGACGTGCGCACGAGCGACAAATCCACGTGTTTCTTGTCCTCGTCAACACGCACGATCCAACCCTTCACACGCTTGCCAACCGGGAACTCCTGGCGGAAGTTCTTCAGCACCTTGAGCTCCTTCGAGAGCTCAATAGCACTGGCAAAGGCGACGACACGGTGGCTTAGACGCACAAGCAGGCCGTCCGTCTCCTGCTCAACGACAACTCCTTCGACAGCGGTGCCATTGGCAAGAAGCGCACGACCAGCGCTACCCTCCTGCCAGTCCGCACGCACGAGCGACTGCACATCCACACTCTTCTTGCTCACATCCTTCTTGAGTAGGGACACGCTCAAGGCACGGAAGTTGGCTGGGTTGCTCTCGCTGACAGGCTTGCGCTGGTTGGCGCCCTTCTCGACAACTGCAATCACGCGACCCTGCACGACCATGTTGACGTTGAACTTGTCGAACGGGTGGTCCTCATCAGCGGCTTCATCCACGTCCACGACAGATACCGTCGCGACGACCTTACCGCACTTGCTGGATGCCTTCAGCTTCAACTCAAGCGAGTGCTCCTTGATGCCGACAATGCGACCCGTCACAAGCTTCCCGAGCTGCAGGTCATCAGCAGTGTACTTCGGCAAGTGCTCGGCGTTCTCGTCCTTGTCACCCTTAGTCTTCTTACTCTTCTTCTGCGAAGCCGAAAGAAGTTCCTCATCCTCGTACATAAGCACTGGCAAGCCTTCGAATGGTGTCTTCTTGCCCTGGGAGCTCAGCGACGACGACACAACGTACGAAGTGGCAACGCTGGCACCGAGTTCGAGTTCAAGCGAAGAGCACGAGCGAGATGGGCACCAGTAATCAGCGATCTGGAGAACGCCAATGTGCTGCTGCTCGCTCTGAGATTCGGTGAAAGCCACGACCGCGTACGTGTCGCGAACAGAAACGATACGAGCGTCCTTGATGGAAGCACCCTTGCTGAGACGGGTCTTCTGCTTGCGAGCCTTCTTGCTGCCACTAGCAACGAGTTCCTTATCAACTGTGGCGTAGTACACACCCTTTTCCAAGTCGTAGTCAACAAGCAGCACCTTGACCTTGTCTCCTTCGTCCCACTCAGACTCAGTCACACCAGGAACGATAACCGTCACAGGGGAGTCCTCGTCAGCCTCGTTCTCAAGCGTAAACACAGCACCGTATGGACGCACACCAATGAACTCAGCCTTCTCAGTCTTACCGAGGGTGTACAGTGGATCTTCATCACTTGTCGCCGCGTAGGCGCTCAGCATCGCATCCGCGAACGACGCGGTGAAGTTCGACAGACCCTTCTTCAGGGCAGCATACTCCTTGAAACCCACGATGAATTGCTGCTTCTCCTTCTCGACCTTCTCAACAGTGCACACAACTGTCTCGCCCATCTCGAAAGCACCATCTTCGACCTCCGAGACGAACTTAGCACTCAGGAAAGCCTTCGGCGCCAAGGCCGTGAGGTTGTTGAGGAAGCGCACGAACACACCACTGGACGGGCTGACTGAAGCAACAAAGCCCACCAAGAGTTGACGCTCCTGGACTTGGTCGAACGAGCGTGGAAGGTGCTTGGTGTTCGAAGCAAACTGAACAAGAAGCGGCTTCTTCGACAAACTCAAAACGCCGTCCTTCGAGACAGAGAGAACAACAAGAGGCTCGTTGATAACGTCGCCAGCGTCGTACTTCTTAACCAGTGCATCAACAAGCGCAGTCTGGCGTGGGAAATCCGTGAGGTGAACAAATGGCAACAGGCCCTCGAGGCCGTCATCCGTCTGCACACGGAAGGCAGCTGACTCGACCTCGAGCACCTTCACGCTCGAGATCACACTGCCGACCAACTCCTGGTTCACGGTTGCCGCCGAGGACGAAGACGATGCAGCCTTCGACGCCTTGGTGGCCGTGCCAGTCAAATCGAACGTGAGCATAAGACGCTGCTTGTTGACATCGCAGCGAGTAACGCACGCCTTTACGATCTGCCCAAGAACATACGCCTCCTCAAGCTTGGCAATGCCAGCCTGGTGCAACAGAGCGGCTGGGACAAGACCGTAGACGTTGTTGTAGAAGCTCACAACCACACCGTACTCGGCGATCTTGGTGATGTAACCCTGGCCGACACGGCCTGGCTTCGCATCTTCGTAGGAGCTCAAGATGAGAGCATCGTCAGACTCAAGAAGAGCCTTCTTCATCGTCAGGTATGTCTTCTTGTTCTCTAGGTCCACTCGCAGGACACGCGCATCTACCTCCTTGCCAACACTGTACTTGTTGTTGGTCGGTGCGTCCTTCTTGATGTTCTTCTTCTTCGTGAGCTGCACGAAAGGCGGCACATGCTGCGCAGCCACAACACCTCGCACGCCTTCACTGATCTCGACCATGACACCCCATGGTTCAATCGCAAGGATCTTCGCGCGCACCTTTAGACCTGGAGTCAGGTCCTTGTGACGTAGCACGGTCTGGCTCAGCGATGATTGCTTGCAGCTGACGTTCACAATGCCATCAAACGGCGCAAAGCCGATCACACGACAGCTGACCTTGTTGCCCACAGTAAAGTTCTTCTCGAGCTTCTCAAGGTGGCCATCAGCAGCATTCGAGATGTGCACATACGCCGGCTGGAACGACTGCCAGTTGGCAGCCTTCTTAGTCTCGGCGCCATCCTCTTCTTCCTCGTCGTCTTCATCCGTCTCCATTGGCTCTGACTCATCTTCCTGGTCCTTCGTAGCCTCCTTCTTCTTGCCCGCGGCAAGCGACAGCAGCATACCAATACCGGCATCAATGCGCTCGATCGAAGCGTTCTCAATGACGTCACCGATCACAAACTCTGGCTCTGGAATGCTCATGTGCACGACATGCGGCGCCATGGACAGCGTCACGACCTTGTTGCTACGGTCCACGCTGACGATACGGGCTCGACCCTTCAGTCCCTTGCGGTAGGCATTTTCCCAGCCCAACTGGCACGGGTTACTCATGTGGTTTTGTTCGACAGTGGCGCTGAAGAAGGTGAGAAAGTTTACTCGGAGACCGTTCGAGAGCACATCTTCGACACGGACATTCAACAGCATGCCTGGCAGGAGCTGGTTCATGGTGAACGATTCGCCACGAGTCACAGTCTTGACTGCCTGAATGCGGTCAGGTGAAAGCGTCGCAGTCGACGTATGCGTGTTGACGTGGCCGACCGAGAACAGGAGCTGCTGACCGACAAGCGGTGTGATACCAGCAGCCATGAGGTCCTTCTGTGGAGCAAACGCCGTGAGGCCACGGACACCCAAGTTGACGATGGCGCCGTGGTCTTCTACAGACGCGACGGAGCCGAAGAGCGTCATACCCTTGACGACTGCCTGAGGCGCCAGCTCGGCGTGCAGTAGCGTAAGTCGCAGCGAGAGCGTAATCTTCTTGGAGGATCCCTCCTTGGCTTTGTTGAGCACGACACAAGGCACAAACTGTCCGACAGAGAAGAGCTGTGCGAGGGCAGGGAGAGGCTCGCTGTTATCCTGGCCCTTCTTGGTCTTGCTCTGCTGCAGCGCACGCGCGTAGAACTCATCTGACACTTCATCGCGAGCCACAACACCGTTGAGCTTGTTCGGCAGGCTCACCAGCAGCTCCGTGTCGTTCACCTGACGCACGACACCAAGCAGCAGCATGCCCTTGACCAGCGCCTTGTACGTCAGCACGGGCGCCGTGTTGGCGTCCTTGTCCTTCTTCTGCTGGGACTTGACATCCTCCGCCGCAGGCTGCTTGCGCACCTTCTTAGGCTTGGCGGCCTTGGCGTCCTCCTTGTGCTGCTGTTGTGCCACACCCTTCTTACCGAACAGCGCGTCCACATCTGGTGTTTCTGTGGGCTCTGCGTGGGCGGGCGCCTCAGCCGCGTGCTTGCGCTTCTTACCGGCAGTTGCCTTGACCACCGGGGGCGCCGAGGGCGTCGGCGCAGCCTTCTTGCCTCGGGGGAAGCTCGTGGTCGCCGCCATCTTCGTTCGCTTGTTGCCGCAACGCTTCGTGGGTGGCGCCTGGTGGTTGAACTGCGCCTGGTTGGTTGGTGGAGACTCACGAGGGATAGACCATCACTCCTACGTGCGTCGCGCACTTATGACGATGTAACCGGGTTATACTTTTGTAGAAACATAGTTACCGTAAATCAGTAGTGTATAGTTGAAGTGATCACTGAGGGAGGAGTGGGTCGGTCTCGTGCGGAACGTAGTGATGACCATGGAGCATCTCCTGCTGCTTCTTCCGGCGCGAGCGCTTGACGGCGAGATGCGCCTGCAGCTCCCAATCGGTGCGGAAGAATGCGGCGATGAAACCGATAGACGATGTGACGATGTAGCCGAGGAGCATGCCGACCCAAATACCTAGGAAGTTGTGGCGGCCATTGCTCACGCCGAGGAAGTAGGCACTTGGGACACCTACAAGCCATGCGCCGATAGCAAAGCCGGTCATGATGGGCAGGGTTCGTGCCTGGGATTGTAGTACGATCTGACAGCGATGACAGGGATCAGAGTCACGGGAAGAGATGAAGACGAAGCAGGTGGCTGCGTACCATAGAGTAGTAGAAGAACCCCAGGGTGGCGTAGGCAAAAGCGCCTAGCGACGCGATCTGGCGAAAACTCTCGATGATAGCAGCGTCGTGGGAGAAGATGCGGCCCAGTTGACTGTCGAAGAGGACCATGCACGCACCGTTTACGACAGAGAGAACAGCAATGCAGAGCCCTGCGAGCTGCGCGACCATGCGCGCGAGATGTGCCTTACCTCCACCCAGGTGAGCCCCGGAGCGTGTCACAGCACCGTTGATCAGTCCATAGATCGGACTGGTCGCGAAGAAGAAGAGCTCCATCATCGAGTTGTGCGTACCCAATTGCACCTCGCCGATTGACGACGAGAACAATGCCATGGTCTGGAGCTGGGCGTTCTCAAACAGGTTGCCAGCTGCGAGCGGGAAGCCGATTGCCATGAGCGTCCTGAGTACCTTTGTGTTGAATGCGGCCTGTCGGTCCCACTTCCATCGGCACTTGCGGTCGAACTTCTTGTGAATGTGCATGTAGTAGTAGTAGACGACAAGGCGTACCCACATCGCCAGTGCTGTGCCCAATGGACAGCCGATAAAGCCAAGCTCTGGCAAGCCAAATTGGCCCCGTGTGAGACCCATCGCAAGCACGAAGTTGAGCACGACAGTCACACAGTTGATGATGGTCGTGGGGAGCACGATCTGCTGAGCCTGGTAGAAAATCGAGAGCACCTGGAACATGCTGCGAGGCCACATGCCAAGGATCCACAGGCGGCAATAGACTCGAGCGAGCGCAGCAACAGGCTCTTTGACACCGGCCAAAACAAGCAGATCGCCAAAGGTTCCACCACAAAACCCCCAAAGGTATACACATGAACGTCAGCATGGTCATGGTGAGCTGTCCATATTGGCCTAGCAGTGGATAGTTCTTGGCCCCGAACGCTTGAGAGCAAAGTGCGTTCATCCCGGCGTTGAAACCCTGCATGAATATGAGCGTCGAGAAGTCCATGGACATTTGCGAGTACGCGACGGCCGCAAGCTGGTCGACGCCCAGATGGCCGATGACGCTGAGCTCCGTAATGGAGATCGCGAAGAAGCAGTACGTGGACAGCATCGCTGGTAGCGCGAGCGCCATGAGCGCGCGGAACTCGTGCCCATACGACGGCATCTTGGGTTGAGAGGTGCCTGAGTTTTTCCACAGTTCCTCCAGGCGTTAGATATGGATTCATTCTCTTAGTTATGGGTGCAGTTGCCTCTGTAAATGAATATGAGCACGGATAATACACACTGTTCATGAACATGCTCACGACAGGATGTGGCCAATACTCATGATCTTGGGAGAACCCGTGGCGGTCGATGGAGACGGCTCTGCAGCAGGTTCCGCAAACTCTACGGGCTCGATAGTGACCTGGCATTTTGCTCGAGAATCGACATGATCATCTTCGATGATCTCCACCTGTGGAGGAGCGGCCTGGCGCCTGTCGCTGACAATGACAGCACCATGCGAGATGAGAGCGTGGTTCATCATATTCGCGACCCTCTTCAGGCTCCGTAATGCGGCGTTTAGACCGGTGACGAAGTCCACTGAGGCATCGTGGCGAACAACCTTGCCATTTTTATCGAAGTAGAGACGGATCTCGCATGGGTACACGAGTTCACGACCAATAAGCATCTGGACAAACACCTCGTCACCCAAGACATGGGGGAAGATCTGCTCGATAGTTGTCCGAGAAACGCGCACACGAAGGCGGTTACGGGCCATGACAACAGTGAGCTCAGGAGAGACTTCAAGCTCACTCAAATGAGGCTTCAGGTAGCGGAAGGCAGCGTGGAAAAGCGTGTAGTATCGGCACTGGTCGATGAATGCATCGAGACCACTCGCGAGACCGAACTGCAATTGATCGTCCATCATGGTCTTGAGGAAGTCTATCTTCTTGTTGAGTGTCCACGGTGAGCCTTTACCCTCTCGGCCGAGTCCATACTCGATAACGGTGAAGTATTCGTGAACAATAGCCTTGCGGCACGCAGTCTGGGTCGCTCGAATCGACAACCACTGCCCTTGAATAATATCCTTCATAGCGCTGAGATCAGCGATCTGCTGCTTGAGAGAGTTGACGTCAAGATGCAGCGACTCGACAGAGGATCGCTCCATGTCACGTCGAAGGCGCTGCATCGCCAAGTACTTCTTCTTGGGCATCTTCTTATCTTCCATGACTTGCTCCGCTCGATACAGTGGGCGGGCCTGTCGACCGCGTTTGCTTCCGGAGGCTCGTGGCTTTTCTCCAGTGTCCACCGTCGGCTCACGCCTCAGATCAGCCGAGGAGTCCCCTAACGAAGGTGGGCTCCAATGACCAGGTCGCTCCGTCGGGTACACGAGCTGTGGAGCCGGGAGGGGAACCCCGTAGTGCACGGTTGTATGGCCAAGTTCGTCTTCCACCTCCTCCCTCCGGACGACGTAAGGCGTCATGGCTCGCATTTTTTTAAGCAGTGTTGTGTTGTGGGCGGAGGAAGAACTCGAGTGAGAGGCTGGCAAGCACTCCCCCTAAGACGTGCAGCGAAGCCAAGCGGGTACGTTTCTCTCAGTTTGGGTCCCCTGAGCTGCACAGTGCAGTGGGGAGAGGGGAAGACCCCCAGAGAGTCCAATGCGTCCTTCCTTTCTGTGGTGGTTCAGCGATTGCTTGCGTGCGAAGGAGGCCATCATGATGGAAGGGGCGGCGAACACGCTGTTGCACGAGACCCAAACAAACTATTCTTTCTCTCATTTAGTGAATTTAGTTTTAGATTTTGTGATAACTGAATTGCCATAATAGATAACTGCTTAATCATGATGGGATGTTACCCAGGTAATGCAGAGCCTTGACTGGCTGTATCGGTTCGTATCTGATATGATGATCGACCGAACCGACACTTTCGCAGCTGCGCATTTTTCACACGGGCAAATAATGTTTCCCGACCCATGGGCCTTCAGCCTAACCCATGAGTTTCTAAGATGTCCTCCTTCACAGTTAACTTATATGGAACCTGGTAACCCCACTCCCTCCACCAAGGGAAACGGTAGGAAGGGAAACATGGCGGCTATGGTGACGGAAACCCCCTTGCTATGTGTGCGTCTCTGCGGCTACGACACCTCTGATCGCGTGTTCCTGCTGCACGTGAGGTCTTCTACGACTGAGTCGCATCCCTCGTGGCGAGCGGACTGGCTGCGGCGTGAAATCGGTGACTTCCAGGCGCTCGACCGCATTCTGCATAAAGAGAAAAGCTGCAGTCCGACGGATGGCGCGCGAGTGCCGCGACTCTCGTTGCGCAGACTGAAGAAGCTCATGGAGACGAGCTGGACGAGAGGCGACACGCGCAATGGGTGGCGCCTAGAGCTACAGAAGACGGTCGGCGCGTGTGAGCAGTGGCTCGACGGGGCTCTAAAGGCCGCATCGCCCACGAGTCGCGAGCGGTTTGTCGACCAGGACGCGTACGAGAAGCACCGCCTCAATCGCGTGACCACACAGCAAAACGCTCAGCGCGCACGGTTATTGCAGCAGTACTTCACGAGTGCGGGGTTGATCCAAGACGAGCTGGCCAAGTTACGCTCCGTCCTCAAGCAGTACGAGCTCCAACCTCTCGAGAGCGACGACGTGCTGTGGCTCGAACCCTCGTGTGGCGATGGGAGAGTTGTCAAGGCTCTTTTGGAGGCGGGCGCCAAACACGTCGTGGGGTGTGAGCTGGACGATGTGGCATTCCAAGCAGCTAAAGAGAACCTCAAGGACTGTGAAGGTGATATCACGCTCCAACACGGTGATTTTCTCGCGTCCAAGCCGCCAAAGGAGAGTGATGCGACGGTTGTGATGTCGCTCGGAAACCCTCCATATGGAGACACGGAGAATGTGACTGAGAGAGACCTCGTCGAGAAATTCGTGCTCCATGTTGCTCGTGTCTGGGGCGCACAACTCGTTGCATTTATCGTCCCACTGCGGTGCATCAAGCCAGAGTATGTGGCACGCGTGGTGAGCAACCTGAATGAAGAGGAAGATGGTATGGAGTCGTGGAAGATGGCTATGGCCGAGCCGCTTGAAGACTGTATCTTTGAGTTCCAAGGGACCAAGCATGTCAAGCAGCCGAGTGGATTTGTGGTTTTTGTTGCGGACAAATGTATCGAACTGATTGAACAGCTCAAGAGGTGTACATCAAGTGAATAGACTATTATCCGGCTCGTTTATTTGAGAATACCGTTACTGGAACAGCGACGAGTAGAAGAGCTGCGTCCCTGCGATCTGGATCTCTTGAGCGTCCTGGTAAAGCTTGCGGCGCAAGTGGCGGCGTACGATATTGATGGGATCTTGGCGCATGGCTTCCCAAGCGGCTTCATTCTCGTGGAATCGGTCGCGGTAGTGAGATAGTCCCTCGATGTGCTCGTCTGCATGTTGGCGAATCGTCGCACAGCGTACGAGAAGATCTCGTGACGGCACGTGATCCAGCTGATCTCGAGCTGCTTGTTCCACGGTTTCGATAGTGCGGAAGCGGTCGGAGACAGTGCCAGGTTGCTTAGATAATGTCATCTTAGGCGATGTTGCTGAGCCTGAAGGCGGTGGAACGCTCGGCGTCGAGCGTGTCGTGAGAGATACTGACACTGGCTGGCTAGCTTTGGTTTCTGGTAATGGAGGTCTTCGTGTTCGGAATTTGGTCTGCTTCCGATTGCTAGACCCATTCACTTTGCTATCCCGATGGGCTCTTGCTTCAGTGTCGTCGGCTCCACTTTCATTTTCACATCGCTGCTCCGTTACTAATCTATCTCCATCGCTCGCTCGTTCCTTTTCAAGTTGACGTCGATGAGCTTCTTTCGCACGCCAGTTTCGAGCTTGCCATGGAGAAGGCTGTGTGACAGCAAGTTTAGAGGCTATCAAGTGCCGGTGTGAAACTTTGGCTTACCGTCTTTTGTTTGGCCACTTTCGTTATCCACTCGCGGTCTGCCGCATGACCCGCTTGTTCATTAGCAGAAAAGTCGTTGGCAGCGATGCGGTCTAAGTGGTGGCGATGAAGGGCTTGCTCGAGTGCAGCACGCTCTTGTTCAATCGCCCGTGCATCTGCGTCGATTAGCATCTGCATCATCCGTTTTTCCTGTTTCTTCGTGAGCAGCATTGCGTTGGCAAGGTCGACTGCGTTTCGAAGTTTGGTTCGACTCAGAGAATCGTCCAGCTGTGCCGCCATTGATTCCAGTGGATCCAACCGGGGAGTGCCAACAGTGTCATGCGCTGCGATTCCGTTTATAAGTTGTCGCAACCGCTGTCGTTGTTCGACGTGTTCGCTAAAGAAAAGCTCACTCAATGCCTCTTGCATGTCTCTCTCGTTCACAACTCCTTTCAACTGAGTCGGGGGGTTCTTCACAAACGTGTCGAGTTTTTCGTACCGGTCGTCATCAGTCTCCTTCGTGAATTTGTTCGAGAGCGATTCCTGGAGCTGCGAAACAGCGGCTGATGGTTGCAGTAGTAGCGTGGGCGCAGATTGTGAACTACGTATGGCGTCGGGGGCTGAAGGCGAGGGTTTTGGACATAGAACCTCGACTGCTCGCATGGTGAGCGCTCGAGACCTTTCAGCCTGAGCAACGCAATCAAGAAATACACTAGACTCAAAGAAGTGATCATCACGCTGTAGGTTGCTTTCGACACTTTGACGACTTCGAAGGCGGATGTACTGACGCTCCTCACTCGCCAGATTATCGAACGTGCGGATTGGGTAGTTCCACGATCCGTGCACTGGGGTATCAACTGCACTAACCGCTTCAGATTCGTACTTGGGGGAGCTAGTTGACGATGACTCGCCCAATATGTTGGTTTTCGTTAAGGAATTGTGAGTAAGCAAACCTCGTATCAAGTCACTTTTGTCGCCTGACTCGTCGTGTTCGCCATCGTATCCTTCTGCATCAGTCTCATCCACAACACTGTTACTACTGACATCAATCTGGAAGCGTTGGATCAGCGTAGCGTTTGGAATTGCACCCGCTCGTGACACTTTCTTTATCAGCTCTCTCGCCGTCATTCGACTGCCATCAAATCGCCTGGCATCCTTTGTGATAACTACAGACGAAGGAGTCGCGCGATCAGCTACAATCTCTGTGTCTAGGTCTTGGTAGCTATATCGCGAACCACTAAGGTACTCGATCGGGCGCCCACGTTCGGCTTCGACTGCATGTACGTCATAATCTGTTATCCAGAGCGCATTGAGACGTTGAAGCATTGGGAAGCCACATCGACGAGGCAGCTTCTTCACCAAGTTCAGGGTCTTCGTATCTCGTTTCTTCTTGACACTGGAGTTTGCCGCAGCGAATGCCATTGCCTTTGCAGTGAGAGTTGAATCTTTTTGAGCCATCCGCAGCGCCTTGAGCTCACACCCTGGACAGTTGAAGAGGGCTTCC
Organism: Pythium aphanidermatum DAOM BR444; assembly: GCA_000387445.2. Taxonomy (NCBI): domain Eukaryota; phylum Oomycota; class Peronosporomycetes; order Pythiales; family Pythiaceae; genus Pythium; species Pythium aphanidermatum. The sequence continues at coordinate 2,017 of KE464195.1, read as the reverse complement.
AAGAAGTATATCCGGTTATCGACCATGCGGAGCGGATTAGCCTTGACGTTGAGATCACGAAGGCGAGGTGCAACCGACAGCGTCAGGATATCTTCTAGCATGTACAGCAAGTTGTACTGCAGGTGCAGGACCTCGATGCGTGGGAGATCTTGTGCGACCAGCGCTCCTGGGAACCGAGTGAGACGATTTCGTGACAAATCGAGGAAAACGAGGTTGCGCATCGTCAGCAAGTCGGATGGTACAGACGAAAGGCGCTGCCCGCTGAACGTGGCATTTTCCTTTTGTTCATGTAGACTTGGCGACTCATTCACCGTGTTGGTGTTCTCGGTCGACTGATGCATTATAGATGCTGCGGAGATGTCACGGCACAGATTTTGACTCCAAAGGTGTTCCAGAAATGGAAGCCAATCACAGAACCGAATGTTTGATTTCCCAGATATCGATTCAATCTCATAAACTCGTCGATCCACTACGTCCCGCACGCGGGTTTCCACCGAAGACAGGCTTGAGGTACTTCTCGTCTAACTCGATCCACGCCTCGTGTACACTCTGACTAGGACGGCGGCTCAAAGATCTGACACTTGGGAGTAGATGCTGCGATTCACCTGTTCCAGACACGCTCATTGGCGTGGCGACAGTTAGCTCGTCGGGGTCACTAGCGTTATCCAGTGCCAACAAGCGGAGCAAGGGGCCCGTGCCGGCCCCGAAGAGCACGGTAGTGAAGAGCACGGTGAAGAGTGTCGAACTTCGAAGAATGGCGGCGTGCTCAGTGTCCTCGAAGCGAGCATTGAGAGCTAAAGCGAACGCAATAGCTCCACGTAGCCCCGAGAACCAGATGACGACCATATACTTGAACGGGATACGGTGATCAGGAGAGCGCCATAGATTGGCTGTCGAGCAGAGAGGAAACGTATTCAAAGCACGCGCAACGAGGCACGCGGCGAAGGACGCGAAGATGAAGCCCCAGTCCCATACAAAAGACCCATTGTAAGCGATGACACTGATGCCGAGGTAGAGGTAGATGAAATTCTCTGCGAGGAACGCGACAGTTGAGAGGAAATGCTTGAAGGCTTCGGCAGTTGTGGGTGCGATGTTGTACATGTGATAGTGGCGGATGAAGACGCCGCTGAAGAAGACGGCGAGCAAGCCACTCAGCTCACACAAGTCGGCCGCGACGTAGCTGGCATACGCAGAGAGGAGAGTGATGGAGATCTCATACGTGGCGTGGTCCCGTAGCGACGAGTGCGAGTGACGCAAGTAGTAAGCGGAGCTGTAGCAGACCACAGCAGCCAGAGCCACAGAGCCCAAACCGATAATGGTAAGATCCGTGACCATGGAAATGCCTGTGTGTACAGTGACCTCCGAGTTGCCACTCGACACGAACTTCTGGAATAGTGTAAAGATCACGATGGCTACAACAACAGAAAGTGTGAGAATCCAAACGATCCACAGTCACGAGTGTTGTCGACGTACCGACCGCATCGTTGAGGACGCTCTCACCAAAGACAAGGTTGAACAACAGGGACGGGGCCTTGCTCTTCTTGAACACGAGCAGCGTGGCCACGGGGTCAATCGCGGAGATGAGGGCGCCGTAGAGGAACGCTTCAGCATCTGTAAACTGCGTGATCCACCCTCGTTCACCCATCCATATAAGCAGTCCACCCGTGACGAACGTGGCGACGACGGTGCCGAGAATCGCGAGGGCCAAGATGGCCCAGAAGTTGGAGAAGAACCCCTTGCGCTGCGTATTGAAGCCGGCCTCAAGAATGATGGGCGGAAGCAGACCGAAGAAGAGGACTTGCGGGTCCAGTCCTGCACTGTGCACGCGCGTCTCTGACATGGTGGCCAGCAGCGCACCACAGCCGAGCCCGAAGAAGACGGCCCAGGACGACGTGGACACGAGAGGTGGCGCACTGGCGCGGTCGATGCGGTGCGCCACGTGCACGAGCACGAGCTGGATGAGCGCGCAGACCAGGAGCTCGCCGCCCGCCCAGCGCTTCTCCGTCTCGGCGTCGGC
>KE464194.1:2387-26585 GCA_000387445.2 Pythium aphanidermatum DAOM BR444 | reverse complement strand
AGGATGCCAAGTCTTCATGTCAACTTCCGATATCCCAGACCACTTGATGGGTGAGCAGGTGAAGTAACACTATATCGACTTGGAAAACTCGCTTCGACGGATGGCCACCTTCCAGCCTTCACTCAGTAAGCTAGGATTTGTGCTCGAAAGTATATCTGTCGGGGTCGATCCGGTCGAAATCGAGGGCGAGCACCTTCCGTTTCTAGAGCGCATTATTGCGCTCAATATTCCGATCAAGGAATTCAGGATCCCCGCAATGCCGGCGTATACCCTGGATACGGCTGTGTATGAACAGCGATTTGGAGCATTTATGCGAGCAGTCTGTGGGATTGATGGCAAGCCACTACGAACGACGCCAATTCAAGAGTTGTTCATTCCGTTTCATTATACGCGCCACATTGAAACCTTCATGCAGCTTTGCAGCGCGCTCACGTATTCTAAGACAGTGGAAAAAATATCCTTCGACGCCACACTAGGGGCTGACGTGTATGGCGATGACGAAGAATATGCCTTTATTGACATTGGGCTTGGCTCGCGTTCGCTTTGTGGAGCAAGATCTCGTCAACGTCAGTCAAGGTGCTTGAAATCAACGGTGTTGAGTGGATGTCGCTAGACCTCGATAGTATTGAGAAGGTTGTCACTGCCGACGATCCGATGAGTTGTGTCCTGAAGACCACAAACCCCCACGGGGACTTGATCTCTAGACCTCAGCGTCTCGTCCACATCCCCAAAGGTGCCACTATCGAGGTTGTGCATTTTGAGCGAAAAAACTGTTTCAATACCGAAGAGACCCTAGATGGGTGGATCGTTGGTGCATGCGAAGCATCGAATCACTCTGTTGTATTCATTGCTGGATATGGGGTGTGCTACGTCTTATCACCGGACACCCCACAGAAGAAATCACGCATTAGCAAGCATCGAAATGCAGGGAGTAAGTGGGACCCAACGCTACAGTCGGATTCAGCGTTCAATTCTCTTTTCGTCAAAACTACCAGTACGGATACCACCACTGCCGCGCAACTTCCACGATTATTTACTTTGCTCAACCGGCGACTCGTGAATGTTTCCATCAAAGATCCCGTGCTGGATGACACAATCGTTGAGTCTCTGCTTCGAAACGCCCCAAACTTGACTCACTTGGCGTTGGCCAATGCCCAACTTACCACGATGAAGATGTTCGAAAATGCGTGTGACAGAGGTATGCAATTGCAAGAACCTGTTTTAGAGAAGTCGAAGGTGCATCCTAGCGAACTCAAACGCTTTTTGGGGAAGATCAGTAATCCTCACACGAGTGTGTCAAAAGCACTCCGACGGTTGCGTATCCGTAAGGGCTCTCCAGTTGAACTCTCAGCGTCAATTGAAGCAACTCTCGATTCGGTTCTTCAGCAGAACCGAATGCTCACGCATTTGTGCTATTATGTCAAAAGTGAAACAGAACTTGACAAGGTTTTGGTGGGAAAAGTTCACGCTACACCTAGCTGAGTCGTCGAGGCTCCTGTCGTTGCGAATGCCCGATTGGCATTTCTAGAGGCTACTTCGGTTATTTCAAATCGGAATCCGAGGTTAAGTCCAAACCGAGACGTGATATCGCTCATTTTGGAGTATGCAGCGACGCCCAAATGCCGCATAGTTCGGTGCATGGCCGAGGACAGGATGAGAATCTCCCACGATCCATCTGAACTCTGGTAGATTAAGTTTTGCTTGTCGAGGTTGATGAAGTGTATCGAAAGGATAGTGTTGAAGACAGCAGATCAAACCAGAATGTTCTGCCACATTGTGGTGTCGTGTTCAACGCGCACAATCCGTCGCGACGGCATGGCTGCGAATTCAAAGATTTCCGAAATGACATCGCTTGGTATTTGTGGGGCAAACTCATCAATATGCAGCCGCATGAGAGCTTGCACAAACGCGATTTTTGACGACGTAGGCAGCGGCGCTTTCTTGATTGGAATGGTGGTGCCATTAAATTTTGCAAGCCGATCGCTCCACATAGGTTTTGCTGACATCGTGAAATCCGCCATTGATTTGACGATATGAACGTGTAAGAGACTCGATCCCGACACTAAGACCTTCTCGAAACAGGCTAATGTTGAGGGGGTGAATTGAGTCGTTGTGCTGTCCCCTATACGTAAACCGCGAAGCTTCTGATGAAGTGGCGATGCTTTATCTGTTGTGTGGTGGAGAAATTGCTCGAGCTTCTGAGTGGGAACAGCACTTTCGCGGAGATCCAACGACATCATCGGTATTCCAGCGGCATAAGCTCTCTGGAAAACTTCCATCGAGTGTAAGCGAGCCCCTGAAACCCGAAAGCTCTGAAGCCTAGGGCACGAACCGATACAGCGCACTATGCACGCCTCATCAAGTGAAATATGATCCAGTGCAAGATCGGTAAGCGACTTTCCTATGCGGTGCAAAAGAATTGGAATCCACACGTGGGGAGTGGCGACGTCGTCAACTGTCTCGAATATCTTTGGATCAGGCTGGATAACGAGACTTCGAAGGCTCAATTCACTTGCTGGGTCACCCAAGTCAGCAATGTTTCTCAGAATCGACAAGGGCACTGCTCCAAAACCGTCGAGATGGAGTGCTTGGATCGATGGTTGGCTCTTCACAGTTACCAGGGTGCGAATAAGCTCAACCAAGAAGCTATTAGGAGAGCCCTCAGCCGGCTGCCTGCCATCGATGCGCAGCGACTCGATGTTCTGAGTATGGGCAAGAGCCGAAAGCCACGTTGCCGAAAACGGTCCCGTATTAGTGTACACTGCTGGTAGCTCAAGTCGTTCAATACGAAGGAAGGCATCGAGAGGGGGCTGGAATAATGCACGAGTCAGACGTGACCACGCGCTGAGTAACGCACCGTCGATCGGGCTCTCCACGCGGCCAGGAAGAGACAAAAAGTGTATTTTCACTCCGGTTGCCGCCAGCTGCTCGAGTTCGTGAAGCACCAATGCATGCAGCTCATACCGACGGAGGTATAGCTCGACACTGTGAAGACGGAACTGAAAGCTCACTGTGCTCTCAGCCGTCGTATGTTGGATTGCTCGAATAGTTTCGGTCAGTTTGCGTAAGTCCTCGATTTGCTCGTGCAGTGTCAGCGCCACGTGAGAAAACAGAAGCCGGATAGGGACAACACGATGTGTCTGTTCTCCTCCCGTAAATGATTCAAGGTGTTCGAATGCCTGCTGAAAACGCGGATCTTGGTTGTTCGTTCTGGTACTGAACAACGACTGCATCTGCTCCCTCCATACGTTGGTGTCGGACGTCCATCCGCCTTGAAGTGTGAACGAAAACTTGGGCTCTAACGCGCCTTCGTCCAGTTCATTCGCGTCTGATGGAAGCAACAAGCCGCATGTTTTCTTCATCTCATGGAGCCACCCACCGTAGTCGATCTCACGAAGCAGCGTTGTTAACTGCAGTGCTTCTCGAAGCTCCTTCATGCGCTCAATGTGGAAGGGATCTTGCGAGTCAGCCCCATGATCTGTCATACACCGTGGACACAAGTCGACGTTCCCATGGCGCACTTGGATCCACCATTCGTCTGGACGGCTATTCTCCACTTCGATATTGTGTGGTTCCAGCCGGTGGCGATCAGTGATGTGCAGACGTCGGGAGAGTGACTGCAGCCATGGCTTCACGGCATCAACCGGAGAGGGCTTGCTAGGTGGCTTCATAACTTGAGGAAGTGATGGTAAACTTGACTATGATACTGAAGCCCAGGGCCGTGGACGCACTCACCAACGCAGCATGATGGCAGCTGCCGCAGGGTACGACAGCGTTCGATCCGTGTGCTGGTACCAGCACTCGCAGGACCCGGTGTTCTCTTATCATCCATCATCGTGCTAGCTGCCCAGTCAGAGCACGTCTTTGATACAGCTCACCCAGCCACTTCAACTTCAGCTGACACTAATCAGCACAGCGTGATTGGCGAAAATGTCGCGAGGAGGATCATCGCTGTGGCACGGGTCGAAGAAGTGAGCCTTAGGATGACCTCCTGTGTGAAGAGCATCATCAAGTACTGCTTGATGATGCTCTTCACACTCTTGACCAGCAGACAAGACGAAGGATCCAGATTACGAAGCATGTGAGTTATTGGACTGTTCATGGAGGACGATTATGCCCGTGTGGCGGGACATGTGGGAGTGCCGCCTGGATTTCTCGACTCAGAAGACATCAAGAGGACAAGGAAGAACGCGAGTCACACATTACGTCGATTTAAAGCACCTGTACGACGACCTTCCCAACAGCTCGACGTGACTTGACGCGTACGATTCCTTCGGCGAGCTTCTCAAACGGGACAATTGTGTCCACCTGCGTCCGGAGCTTCCCTTCATCGATCAGCTTCGTCAGTGCGTCGAGATCGCATGCGCTGGGGTAGACATGCACCATTCCGATATACGTCGCGCCATACTTCGAATCGATCGCCTTATCTGGGAACTGCAAGGTCAAGAACTTGCCTGAAGGCTTCAGCACCTCTTGTGCGGCTGCGTTCCACGCGTTCGGTTCCATGCCACAGTCGTAGAAGACGTCAATCGAGTGTTTTTCGAGCACATCAGCCCACTTGTGTGTGCGGTAGTCGATGACTTCGTCGGCACCAAGCGACTTGACGAACGCAGCGTTCTTGGCGCTTGTTGTTGCGATCACATACGCACCTGCCAGCTTCGCCAACTGCACGCCGAAGATGCCAGTTGAGCTGCTGCCTCCGGTGATCAGTACACGTTGGCCACGCGCAACCTTTGCGTGCTCGTACAGTGCCTGGTAGCTTGTGAGGGCGACAAGAGGAGCACTGGCGGCTTCCTCGAACGTCATTGTCGTTGGTTTCAACGATACGTACTTCTCGTCGATATCGACGTACTCACTAATCGTTCCGAAGGCCTCGAATGGCGCCATAGCATACACAGCGTTGCCGATCTGAAGACGACTGGTGTCGACATCTCCACCGACATCGACGATTGTTCCTGCGACGTCAAAGCCAAAGCGAAATGGTTCCTCTTCGGTTGGTTCTCGACCGGTGAGGGTACGGCCGAGCGACTCGACGATGATGTAGTCCACGGGGTTGATTGAGGCACTGTGTACTCGGATGCGTACACAGCTCGAATCCAGTGGAGCAGTGTGTACGTCCTGCAGTTGTAGCTGCTCTTCGGCGACGCCGTAGCTCGCGTAGGTGTATGCTTTGGAAGACGATGGGACTGAGGCCATGGCTAACGATTGTCAAAAACGAAAATGCCACAATCGTCTCCAAGGAGACAGCAAAGCGCTCCTGGGCGCTTCCATCTTGTTCGAGAATCCTCTCTGGTGCTTGTGCTCCTCATGCTGGATGACGTATCTCCTGATGATGATATCATTGTGTCAATACGCCACATGGCGCGACTGTCACATCGAGGCGCCTCAGCAATGCTGGACACAGAGTGTCGCGCGAAGGTCTTGCTGGTACTCTACTTCCGCTTGTGTTGGAACCCAGTTGTCACACAGATCCTGACAAGGCGAGGTTGTGCTCCGCTGCAACGCGAGCACAAGAGCAAGATGCTCCCAAGCGATGCAAAGATCCGCTTTACTCGACAGCTCCATGCATTAGCTTTCTCATAGCAAGAGATATGGAACGAATCAAAGTTTGCCTAGTGCGGTCGGACCGTCGGTATTCCAAGGACTGGGCTCTGCTTCCAAGGCGATTAAGCTTGTGGGAGGGGGGGGGGGGCAGAAGCGAGCACGCACTTCACAGGCAACGAACGGCCTGAAAACACAGCAGAGATTGAGCAACTGGGGAACAGCCATTCATCGATCGACATGAATGTGATTTAGACACCGACAGCGCCGCTTCGTACTAGGTCGATCCAACTCATCAGACTTCAATGTGATTCCGCGATGAAACCGAATGAACGAAGTCAAACCGCATGGTCGTTCAGATCAGTATCGACGTGAGCGTACGATAGTATAATTGTTGTAAAAATCGAGAAGCGCAACCAAGGAAGAATCACAAAAACAGCTCGTTGATACTACAAGTCCTAGGCATCCAACTACACAATTGCGCTATACGTTGGTGTTTGCACAGGCTTCTTGGTCGATGGAGTAGACATGTCCGCATAATCACTTTGATTCTGTGGGTCTTCCAGCTTGGACTCAGTTTGGGTATCGTCCTTGTTTGCCGTCGTTTTCTTTGCCTTCAAGCAGCAGAATCCCAGAAGAACGAGGAACAGTACTACTGCAGCAATACCGGCAATGTATCCTGTCCAATGGATGGCCTTTACAAGCCCATCACTCGTGTTTACAGTCTCGGTCCACTCATTCGGCTTGGTCTTCACACCTGTCACACAGTTGTCACCTTCCTTGCAATAGAACGTGACGGTTTGAGCATCTTTATCGAAAGATGAGTAGAAAGCTCGCAGAAACGGTGTGCCAAGGATCCAATCCGCTTCATACTTGGTGCTGGTTTGAATCAGCACGATCATCCGGCCAGGATTGACTGGATCTGGCAGTGTGTAGTCTTCCTGGTCGAGGAACATCGTTCTCTTGCCGAATGTAAACCCGAGGCGGGGGAATTTCATGGTACTCTCGCACGAATATACCCTTTCTCCAGCGAATCGAATCTCCTGGCAAGCTCTTGTTCTCAATTCCAGTCGTTCCTCAAACGTGTCAAGCACGCCACTTCTGATTTGAAGCACTGGCGAAGACGTGGAAATAGTTGCAGTGCACGGCGACCACTTATTGCACGATACTCCCTCAACTGGCACGTTCTCAGCCAGGAAGTTATCAAGCGGAATGCGCCAGCCATCTTTGAAAGTCGCTGGGAAAGAGTACTCTGTCTGCCCCTGAGTATGCTTGGCATCGATACCTCCAATTTGAAGGAAGGATCCGGTCTCAGAATTCGATTTCGTGAGGTAGAGGGAGTACTTGGACCACGGCAAGGCGGACAGCTTCCCATTGCTACTTGGATAGGATTCTAGCCACGATGGCCCAACACCCAATACTCCGTCCGCAAACTTGCTGACATCATAGTTCAGCACCGTGGACGAGTAAGAATCACAGATTCGCCCAGCGCGGAACGAAGAGAACGACAGGTCCTCAATAGTCATCTTGGACGCGATGGGATCGACCGAGAAGAATTCAGTGTTCATAAGCTCAAGCATGAAGTCATTGCTTGAGTTGCAGTAGAGGGGGCACGTCTCTTCGGCGTTGCTGCTTTCATCCTTGTGTTCGTTGCAGTAGTTGTTGACTTCGTTGCAATCGCAGCGATAGACAACACCAGGAAATGTGGAGTCAAGTAGAAGCACGTGCTTCTTTGCGTCAATGGTGGCCTCCACGGTCACGACACCGACACTTGAGTGCTGCTTTAACGGGATCTTGGTTTGTGTGGACGCCATAACTGCGTTTCTGTAGGCTGCTGAACAGTGTGTGGACTCGCGACAATCGGATAATGGCCTCCTTGCCAGAGTTCTTTGTCTCCCTTGGACTCCAAGGCCCAGTCGGTAAGGCCCAGTCGGTCTGCTGGATGGCGCACAGGCAGTGGCAGGCACTCACATAATTTCTCGGGTCTTTGTCCGCCATGTCCCGCCCAGCTGGGCACCAAATGACTCACTTACAGCAATAGGTAATGTTTTGGTTGGATTTCTATTGGTTGAATATCGAAGAGCATCCAGTTAATCAGCCAATCCGTTGACGAGTCTGTGACTGAGAGCATCACTCGTTGTGGAGAGTGAATGTTCAGAACGAGTCAGTCATGGGAATGATGAAATGAATCCACCCCTGTGCATTCTAGTCATTTGGCAGTGCCTAAGCTAACGAGTGTGTGTGCGCGCGTGGCGTGTGTGTGTGCGGTGATCGCTACTAATACTGTAGGAGTGATCTAACGTGGTGTGTATCGAGACGAGGTGATTGGAAGACTACATGCCTGGTAATCGAAGTAAAGCATCACGACAACGACGAATGAATCACTGGGATACCAATGCTTCGTCGCCTTTACCATCAAGCCCGACGTCATGCCGATGGCCTAGTGGTACGATCATGGTGCCATCAACTCAAAGCCCACAACGAGGAGGCAAACTTCCTCGCGACCCAGGCTCAACGCCAAGGACAGTCGTCGAACGGCAGCAGACCCAGGGTCAGTTCCTCTAACTCAACAACCTTGTATATGTTCCACTCGGATACGCGGCCGTGGCTGGCCAGCCGAACAGCCGGCCAGCGCGGTCACATCTAGATTTTACGGAGCCATCTACTAGCTATTAGAATTTGCACGCAGTCGAAATCAATAGACTTCACCTAATCATCATCATCACTGGGATGCCAATAATCAATTGTTCAGTACTACGTAGTACATTTCACTGCAGCCGACGTTCAGCTCCATAGCACTTTGGATCGGTGTCGTGGAACCATCTTTCTGCGTATCAAGGCGGAGTTGATAGACCAGTTCTAGAGTCATCTGTCGACACTAAGACCGTTCATATTCGGACATCACTTGTCATGCTTGTCGTGAGAGATGTGGATCTGGAGCTGACTCATTGGGGGTGTCACTCGTCTCAGATTCCAAGTCGATATCTTCTAGATCATAAACTTGGCAAAGGTCGGCTTCGTACTGCGCTCGATTCTCGAATAAGTCGCATACTGGACGGTCAACAACCTCACGCTCGAAGAAGAGACATCGAGCTCTGTACAGGAACTGCTCGCTGATCTCTTCAGCTTCTTCATGGACCTTGAGAAATCGAGTTGGTCGCTTTTTCGGATTATACACGTCGACACTATCGCTGAACGTCTCATCCGGCATCTTCATCGCACGGCGAACAAAGTCGATTCGTTCACCAAAATGCCGTTTAGTGTACCCGTGCCACAATGGCCGAGGAGGAATGCGAGACACCGTGGCCATTGGAAGGCGGTTGACTGGTTTCGGTCGACTTTCAATCCCGCGTACTTGCATAAATCTTTCGACAAGGCTCTTCGCTGGTGTGCTCGGACCTAGCGCATGTGCTTCTGAGGCCAATTTGTTGGCTGTGGAGTCTTCATGTGAATTCGCCATGAGCACACAGCAGGGTGTTGTTGGAGTGGAGTGGTTGTTCCAATGCGTAGACAATGGAACGCCGTAGATATATTTGGTCAGCGAGGACAGCTCGAGCACGCTAATGTCATGTACCAGCGACCATTCAAGGCTAAAGAAGTTTATGGCACAACTCAAGCGGATATGTAGTAGAGTGTCACCCGTCTGTAAGTATGGCACGGCGATTCGAGCCAACACCACAGGCATGAACAAAATCAACGTAAAGACGTGTACCATGCACGACGGACGCGTTCTCAACATGAAGAGACGACACAGTTCCACGATTACTACATTGTATGTAGATCTGCGGTCCTCTCATCGCATTCTGATATCGAACAGGGAAATTCGAACGATCTGCTTCGACCACCTTCAAGGGAGAGACGTCCACATTCGCCCTCCGTGTTTCTTTTCATTTCGATCTCGGTTCCATTCTCAAACATGTGTGTTACCTCCTTTCTTCCGAGGACATGAAGGACGCTGAGCCCAGAAAAGCACAAGCAAAGACGGCTTCCCGACCCGGCGCCTTCCCACGTGGAGCTAGTGTATGGCGTGGAGCCAACCAGAACACAACAGTGGTTTCCGTCAGCGGACGGATCAGGCTGCAGGCCCGTGGTGGTGCCGCGTCATCGTCTGTGACGAAAGGTGTCCCAGATCTGCAGTGGCGCAAGTTGCAGTTGGGGCCGAGCCCTTCAACTCAACATGAGTTGGAACGTGTATTGTTGCCAGCGACCACCCAAGACGCAGCACCGCGTGGTGCTGGCTGCTGTCGTGGGCTAGCAAGTCACCATGATCGCGACGTTGAGGTTGAAGAAGCGCAAGCGGCTACACTCTTGACACACGCAGCTTCAAGGGAGCAATCACGCAGGTCGGAATCTGAACGCTCGAGTGTTTGCACCGGACCTTGTGGGAGGGAATCGTGCAACCCACGATCGACAGATTCAAAGTTGAAGAACCGTGCGTGATTATTCTTCTGCCGATGAATGGCGGAGACGCGGCATCGGAGCCAGAAGGACGCCACGAAGATTCAGTCGGCACCTTCAGAAAGCTGCGGGCGAGGAGGGACGGCATGTTGCAGTTGGGCAGGGAGCGGCGTCCTCCACGACAGCCCAACAACTCGCTCTCTTTGATGTCGCCCGTACGCGTGTGCCTTCCGCCCGTCAGATGTGCACACGTGCACCTTCGCACGTTGCAGTTGGGCGCATGGGTCACGCCTAACAGCTGAGGGATCGAGGTCGTCTAGAGCAGCGAAGACAGTCAGAAGGTGATGGTGGCAACCTTCACGCCGCAAACACACGTTGGAAGTTCCAACTTGGAACCGGCCTGTTGAACTTGGGCACGAAGGATGGAGCTGGCGTTTGCGTTTGCGTTTGCGTTGGTTTGACTCTCTGCAGACGAATGAGGACACGACAACAGATGCATCTCACACTTCCACGCACAGATGCGCAGTCCAGTACAGTAGGTGCTCAACAGACATAGGAGTGATGAATTGGCTAGCGACAATGGTCGATGCGCTCCACAACGAGGCGCCAACATTCTGGTGCAGTACGCACGTGATGGAGGCGACGTGGCTCGAGCGCCTCGCCTCCTTCAACGTCGCCGAGTGATATGCGACCAGCCAGGTTGGTCCGATCGATCGTCACCTGTCAGTCAGCAGACACACAGATGCGTCAAACCACACAGTGGCTGCTGCCGCTTTTAGTCAGCCTCCGGAAAGGCAAAGCCACCCAGCTGGTGTTCGCCGATCTGGTTGGGAGCAGTCTGTGACGGTGTCCGGCAAAATACGCCGGTTGGTCCTCGATGGGAGCGAGCACCGGCTCTGGCTCAGTGCCAAGGTGTCCCAAGTGAATGCGCATCAGAACCTGCCGCGAAGTCCGCGGGCAAAATGGGGCAGAAACCGTCAAAGAAATGCGTCGATTTTCGACCTGCTTTGCGCCAGCCTGTGCCTGAATGCCTGGCACCAATTGGCATGATTCGCCCATTCACGCATGCATTCATGCCGTCACTGCAACACTTGCTCACATTCATCAGCAGAACTTGACGTCCTTTCGTTCGCACGCAGTGTTGTTTTGATTCCTGAAATTTAGAAATTGAGATAACAAATCGAAGGTACAGTGTACATACAGTGTTCAGTTCGCGTATTCTACAGTACAGAGGCCCGCAGCATCCGTGGTGTGGGCTAAGTCAAGTTGCTGCGGGTGGTTCAAGCTTATTCTCACTCTTTGAGCACTCGGTTTTCCATGAGGTGCCAAATGCCGACTTCAACTTTCAGTTCGAATGTACTTATGTGCGTTATTGACGCCTTGGATCGGTGATTCGTTGGCAGGCAGACGCCGAAGAACAAGAACAAATTTCAAAAAGCGGTGTCAGGAAGGTTGCACTTCATGCAGTTCCACGAGGCCTAAATGCTGTAGGTACGGAATACTCAACCTCAGGTTCAAATTGAAGTTTCGAGAGCCTCTTTGGCTTCATCTTCTGCTTGAGCATGCGCGAACGTAAAAAAAAACAATGACCGCGACCCCCGCATCGGAACCGAACATCAATCGACGCTTTATTTTGGAGGCCAAGTCAGAGAGCTGGATTTATAGTGGATTCTGTTGCGAATATCCAGTGGATTGTCCCTCGAGAGTGTGTGCAGCGCTATGTTGGTTGGTATCGGAAAGCCAGCGCGACACGATTGTGCAGTGCGGCTGACACTACTGTACTATTCAGACGATAACTCAACTGATGCTCACTGAGTACAATGTTCAACTGCGCTTTGGCACAGACGCTTGCCGCGCCTCAAGTGGCGTCAGGTTGAACGCACCCAGACAGTAAATCTGATGGCGCGGAGTGGTCACCCGCACCGCGTCCTTGCGGAACACTTGGTCTTCCATCGAGGGCTCGTTTACATTTTTCTGCTGTGTCTGAATCTGAAGTTAGAGAGGGACGAGGGTCCCCCTTCCCTTCCTCTGCTTCCCTGTCGTTCCCCTCCCTTGAAGTTGAACTGGCCACCCCATCCGACTGGCTGACTGTCTATGCAAACTTCAGTTGCAGTTCTGATGAGGGTAGGGTAAGCATCTTTCCAACACGACCAACCTCAGGTTCAACGTGCAATAATCTTGAAAAACCTCGAAGGTTTTATTACGCTAGGACTCGAGCTCAACAAACTGCAGGTCACAGCCAGAACTCTCTTGACTTTTGGCTGCCCACGACTTCAACTTGTACTTGCCAGTGTGGACCGCCATTTGCTGGGAAACCCAGCAAGAAACGATAGGCTGGCAGGCTCGAAGACAGAACCTAGAACAAAGATATGATCTCCTCTATGGACTGTACTGGAAAAGCCGAAAGTTGTGATTGCTCAAATGTTGTCAGGTTTTGTCATGATCAACGAGAGCCATACCGCTCATGATTATGCGTTCGCTGGTTGTGTGTGGCTGTCGAGTCGCCGACACCTTGGCAGTGCGCTCCGGAGAGCTTTGTCGGTCGCTGGTCCGTGGGTGACGAGACACTGCGTGGAAGCAGATGGTCTGCCGAGGTTCAAACCAGCGGTTTGTGCCAGTTTCAGGTCGGTTTGACGAGCAGTGCACGAGACAGGCGCCTCGGTCCACCTCAGGGCATGCTGTTCTCTTCCATCCTCCTGTTCTTCTGCTTCTTCATCATCCCTCCTGGCGCCACCAGCACACTCGGGAGGAGCCCACAAATCTCACACTTTTGCACACGGGGACGAAACCCGCGCCTGTCCTTTCTGGCTCCCATCCAGCCCCCAACCTCAAACTCGATCAGTCAGTCTCTCGTTGTTGATCTCCGGTCGATTCGCCCTACCGTCTGCGCTTCTCCACTTCCTCCCCACTGTTGGCATCGCCCGGCAATCGACTGAACTGAAACCTTGCTGTTGGTGTCGTGTCGCTTCGCACGTTCCGCTCTGCTCCGCTTTGACCATCTTCCGTCATCATTTGGAATTTTGCACGGAACCGGTCCCGGTCTCTCGTTTCTCCACCAACATGATCTCGGTCGCGGTGATGTCGCCGCCACATCAGCCTGCTTCGTCGAATCCAACACCTACGCCTCCGCTGCGCGCACTGCCTTCCCTGCTATCCACCTCACAGGCCATGGGAGTCGGCATCACACTGCCGCGGCTTCGCATCCCCAGTGATTCGGACGTGATGACAGAGCAGCATCAGGCTTGGCCAGGTTCAAGTCACAAAGACGAGGTGCCCGCTGGCTTCTCCAACACCACTCGCTCGCCTGCACTGCATGCAGGCGCGACGTTTATCAAGCAGCCACACCTCAGCATGAGCCTCTTGAGGGAGGAGCAGCATCTCCGTCAAAATTTAGCGTCCAGTGTCATGAAGCCGCAGGGATTTGCCGCCACGTCGTCGGTTTCCTCACATTTGTATGCGAACCACTCGCCATCATCACCGGCTTCGTTCGGACAGTCTGACGTCAAGGTAGGTTCTTCAGTTGCATGAACTGCTCAATGAGTCGGGTTCGTCGCACGCCAGTGCGCTATCCTCCCATCGTTGAGGTGGCCGCTGTGGTGCGATGGGCTCGACTCAGAGCCTCGCCTGCTTTATTCGCAGACACTGACTTCTTCTTTTCTTGTAGCAGTTTGGACTCGCCCACCTTATTGAAGCAGCGGAACAGTGTCACGACCTCCATTCAGGAACTCGCAAGCGTCCACTGACCAGTCCATACCAGCATTTGCAGCAACTCGATCAATTTGGCATGTCGAAAAACCGCCTTCACTCAATTGACTATCTTATCAGCACCCAGAATGATGAGGATCGTCAGCCCAAGCGAGCACGCCCAGAGCTGTCTGTTGACATGAATGCATCATACCAGTACATGCACCCACAGCAGCATTCACCACAAAACATGTACCAGTCCCCGACATTCTCAACGCACTCGCCGGTGTACGAGCAAACTCCATCATACCTGCACATGACACCTCGCGATGAGGTGCGCAGCAACCACGGAGGACACACCGAGTCCAAGAACGTGTGGGAGACAGTCCTCACGACTGGCAACTTCCCCGACGACATTTGCTTGAGTGAAAACCCGTCATGCTGCAACAAGGTCACTGAGAGTGCTTCGAACCCCGTCAAGCAGGGTCGTTGGACCAATGATGAGAAGGAGTTCGCTGAGAACCTCATTCAGCAGGTTCGTAACGGCGAGGTTGTCTTGCCTCCGAACGTGTCTCTGCGCAAGTTCATCGCCGATTCGCTACAGTGCAAGGCCATGCGTGTGAGCAAGAAGTTTCGCAGCTTGCGTTCATGCCAAAGTCCACAGGGCTCAGGCGAGGAACGCAAGTTCAACCCTCTCAGCCTTCACAGTATCATGAACGAAGACGGTGTTGAATCCTGCGCTGAGGAAGAGCCAGAGAGTCCAAAGCGCGGATCCAAGACCCTGAAGCGTTCCGACTACTCGCAGCATGGTGCGGTGCGTAGCGGACGTTGGTCGGTTGAGGAAGAGAATTACGCCAAGGCCATGATCGACGCCTTCAAGGCTGGTTACCTCCCCCTCCATGGTAACGTGTCTCTCCGCAAGTTCCTCTCAGAGGTTCTGGTGTGCCATCCGATGCGCATCAGCAAGAAGTTTGTGGGCTATGTGCGCAAGTACCACTGGTACCGTATTGCAGCGGGCAAGTGTGATCCCGAAGCTAAGCGCGAAGCTCTCCAGCGCCTGTGCCAGCTCGAGCGTGAGTTCTGGGCCTCGATGCAGCAGAACCAGGAGTGGGCTGCCATTCAGCAGGAGAACCGCCGCTAAGGTGCTTCATGTCTTGTGTAGTTAGAGTAGTTGGGCTCTGTCGAGCTAGTATTTATTAGGCAATTCAGCCGAGTGGTAGAAGAGAAGTTTGTGGCAAATGATGATTTTCAAAAGAGTGCCATCCACGATTCCTCAAATTTGAGGAATACTGTACGGCGTATCTGCACTGTCCACGTCTCTTTGACGGTTACGTCTACCATCACAACTTCAACCTTGGAAGTGCAGCTGGACGGTCGCCAATCGAAAAGACCAACACTCATGCCCGCAACTTCACGTCTCAATTAGAGGCCGCTCTCAACGGCAACCTTCATTAGAGGACTGCACCATAACAAAGCGCTCTTTAACCTAATTGAGACTGTTGACACGGTTGCCTTCCCGTTGCGCATCTTCGAGTGCAACCAGCAAATGCGCCGACAACAATGATCCGGGTCCGTCTCATGCCCCATAATGCGCTCTCGTCTCGTCGTATGTGGGGGTATCGGCGAGCAACGAACCATGCCGATACCAAGCTGACTCAAGGGTCTCGTCATACGCTGGCCTCCCGCTCAATTTGGCGCCCTGTAGCCGGTGCAACAGCCTCTGCAGGGTTAATACTTGGCGTCGCATTCTCCGACGATGCATCGTATGAAGCTCTGAGGCGGAAATGGCTGATGATACGCACGGGCTATATGCTTGGAACGGTGTTTGCTAAACACACCGAGTTCGAACGGGATTTGTTCGGTGGAAGCGGCCATGATAACGATGAATCGGTACGAGCCGAGAAGCGTATGCAGTGGTGGGACGCCATCCAGCGAGCACAGCGCGAACACGAGAGCTCCAGCGACGCCTCACTTCACGAAACGATGGTTTCGATCCTCGTGAACCTAATGGTGCCTGCCACTAACCATACGTCGGTCTTAGCGACTCGAATGGCGTTGGTGGAGCTGTTGGTTGATCGTGGCGTGATTGAGCTGCTACTGGAGTACGTTGCTACCGAACGTCCAACGGATCCTCTTCTTATCGACAGTACGTGCTGCTCCTGTGTAGTTGTGCCCACTTTGACGCTAACGTTTGTGGTGTTGAAGAGATCATTGCGTGTCTTCAGCTTGCTCTCGGCGTTGCTGCTCTTGTGCGAGATGATGATGACGACATATCGAATATCGAAACACCAGTTATACCCCTCATTCATTTGGGTCAATCGCTCGGGCATTTTGTGGAGCAAGACGCGATCCGGTATGGTGATCTCGTCCGATTGGGACAATCACTGATTCAGCTTCAGCAAGGGGATAATGCATCGCTGGCAACACAAGGACGAGGGAGCCTCCTTGCTGCATCAAACATGGATGAAAGTGTTTCAAGGGCGCTAGAAGGTTTCGTAAGGTTGATGTCACCGGAAATGCCTCCGATGATGAAAGAGGTACGCGATTGCGCTGACGCTGCTAGCATCGAGCCTTGCTGACACTTTCAAACACAGTTTGCTGCCAATGCCCTCAGCTCGATGCTGCGAACGGTGACACAGAATGAAGGGTCAATTCATGCACACTTACTTGAGAGTGTTTTATCTCCAGTATGCGCGACGTTTCTCCTCGCATTTCCCCGTGGAAACGAACAACTCCAACTCAGCGCGGCAGCTTTGATGACATGTATTCTGGAAGTCGCACAGAAAGTATCAGTGCCAGTTTCGTCGGATGTCTATGAGCTGTGGCTGCAACTGGTTCGAAACTGGTCAGCACCATCGAATACATCAACTCTTAACATGTCAGCTGCGAGCTGTCTCCGCGTGATCAGCAGCCATCCCCGAACATGCCAGTTCCTTCGCGATTCTAGTGAATCGCTAGATGCTTTATTCTCGCTCGCTCGGCAAGTTCACGAAGACCAGATTCGTTCAATGGTAGACCCTCGAAAGACCAAGAAAAGTGACTTGACGGTACTTTCAGCGTGTAGGCTCTACGACCAATTTGAGCGTATTCTGATTCAGAAGCATTTGTCAAAAGCATTTTTAAACATTTGTACCAGCTATCAGAGTGGAGAGACAGCCATATTCGAGACCATTGCTTCGAATTCAGTTCTATTTCATTCCAAGCAAACTCTCCCGATGTCAAAAGTCTTTCGAGGCGCGCAAGATCTATTAGATCTACCAGTTGTAGGCGCTGAAGAATATGATTCCAGTACCGAATTTGGTTGGGTCGATATTTTGACTCAATGGACGGGGAGTACCGACCGAGATATCCGACGCAATGCCATAGAAAGTTTGGTTCACCTTATCGAACAAGATAGTGAGAAGCAAACGACCACGCAAAAGCAGCTTCATCTCTTGCAGGCATGGCTAGCAAGCATGCTGCAGCATGTACGAAATGTGACCGGTGGTGAAGAGATTCTTGCGATCAAGCAAGTCGAAGATATTGCGCGGATATCGGACGAACTGACGCCTGGCAACGAGAAAGTTCTCTTCAATCCAGCAGTTGTGGATGCTGGTTCTTCTGCACTTGCAGTTCTTGCTGAGCGTCATTACGACGAACTCGTTCACTACGGTGTCGTGCCGCTTATGTCACTGCTAGCGACAAAGTGCCCTTCTGACCAGAAGTTCAACTTTCCCACTCAGAGCGCTCGAGTAGTTGCAAATCTCGTGGCGGCGTGTTGCACAACACTAGAGTGTCAACTCCAAGAGCAAGATCGAAAAACACTGAAGCCAACCTTGTCAGAGCCAAAGCCTACCCACCAACTCGGTTTTTCACACCCTTTGTGGAAACCATTCGTCACTGAAGTATTTGATGTGGGCCACATGCTCGAGACGTCCACAGCTGGGATGAAGCTGATGAACATCTTCAGATCGTGGCGAGACCATGACGACCCACACGAACGATCTCAACTGTATCGTGCACTGATCAACATGGAAGCTTATCGAGAGCTGTCTCAATTTGGAAAGCGTTCACTGCCCGTTTATGCGGAAGGCGTTCACCCGATTGTTCCTCAAGGAACAGCTGAAGAAGGACCCTTCCTGAATGATGCTGATGTGGATATTGTGTTTGTTCATGGGCTTCGCGGCGATGCATTCGGTACTTGGCGTACAGACATGAGTGACGCTATCGACGCAAGAACAGACATTTGGCCGGATATTTTACTCGATCGTGAGTTAAAGGAGATTGGAGTCCACGCGCGAGTCGTCTCTTTAGGCTATGAGGCCAATATGGTCAGCTGGTCAAGTCCATGGCCGTCTCTGACATTAGAAGAACGAGGAAAAGTGATGTTGAAAGCTCTGTATGACGCTCACATCGGTCGTTCGCCAGACGATCGCGATACTCCGCGACCTGTAATCTTCGTGACACACTCGATGGGTGGTATCCTGGTGAAGAAGATGCTTCTTCTTTCAAAAATGGAAGAAGAAGAAAAACATTCGAGGGCACTTGCTGACTGCACGAAGGGAGTTATTTTCCTTGCAGTGCCACACTTCGGTTCTGATTTGGCTCGAGGAGTCCGATCAGAAGCAGTCCGTTCATTACTTCGAACTCATCCAGCGATCCAAGACTTGTGTGCTAGCAATGACCGAAGACTCGAAACCCTTAATGATGTGTTTGCGGATTTGGGCATTGATAGTTTAAGCATAGCAGAGCATAAACCCGCGCCATTGGGCTTCGGACTGTCAGCTCTTGTTGTAAAGCCCGAGTCAGCGAACCCGGGGATTGGTAAGTTTTTCGTCCTCTCGGATGCGGACCACATGACCATATGCAAAGCAAAGACTCGAGACGATTTGATGTATCGGAGTGTATTCGACTACATCCTGGAACATGTTGAGCTGGAGTCGCCCCGCTTGGCAGCTGATTCGCCACAATTGGGCCTACAATAAAGTCAAAATTAGACGTGAAATATCGCGTCATCTCACCGCTTTCTCGGTTAATGCCAGTCGGGCATAATGAGCGAGCTGGTGCATGATCTACCTCGAATCAAGACAAGTACTCAATACCGTGTTGTGAAGCGAATCAACAAAGGATCTTACGGAGACGTACGCTAAGTTGCTCGGTCATTATTATGCTGTTCAGTCTCATCTTGCGTACTTTTAGGTGTTCCTTGCCGAACGACTTCGCGATGGGCTCCAAGTTTGCTTGAAGCGAATCGACCTTGATTTCATCTCAGCGACGGAGCGGTATCCTCCTCAGTGCTGGCATTTTATTATTCAACTAGCTCTCAGGTCTCCTTTTGGTTTGTAGTCAGGGTTGTCTAGCTGAAGTTCAGTTGCTACTGTCCGTTCCACGCCATCCGCATATCGTGACATGTTACGAGGCATTCTGGGAAGACACCAGCGAGACTGGTGGATTGAGTCAGCTTGTTATCGTACTTGAATATGCTGACGCGGGCGATCTCGACATGTTAATCCAGCACGAGTTCAACCAACTGCAACCTCTCACAGTGGCAACTGCACTTCGCACCTTTGCACAGGTTGTTGAAGGGCTAGAGTTCTTGCATCGACACCGCATCATCCATCGTGACATAAAGAGCAAAAATGTATTCCGATTCAGTGACGGCCGAGTTGTCATTGGCGACTTCGGGACCTGCAAGTCTCTGGCGAATACCGTTGCGCTCGCAAACACTATTGTCGGCTCTCCACTCTACATGAGCCCTGAAGTCCTCGAAAGTCAGCCGTATAGTTTTTCATCCGACGTTTGGTCACTCGGCTGTTTGTTGTACGAGCTTTTCACTGGCTGCACCCCGTTTGCTGCACCATCCTACCCCGCGGTTGTGTTGAAGATAACAAAAGGCGTGTACGATCCGTTACCACCACATGTGCCTGACGCTGTGCGGCATGCAATCGCCGATATGCTTCAACTAGATCCGTCGTCGAGACCAACTCCGAGTAGTATACTGAAGATGGACTTTATAGCCAGCTACACACATGTCGAACCAGCATTGGAGAAGACAGCTCTCATTGAGAGCCCCAAGGTTGAAGCAGATAGAGTTGAATCATGCAGCCAAGTAGCTGTCATTTCCTCTGATACCGATCACACAATTTCTTCGGACGATAGCCACGTTGCCGTGCTTCCCCCACCTCCTCCCACCGTAATCAGCACCAAATCTTTAAGCGAGTTACCCCCGACACTCCCGCCGCCTCCTGTTGCGGGTTCAGTCAAGAGCACAAGCCACACCCATACTAGAGCTTTAGTATTTCCAACACATCGCGCCTGCGTCGCCCAGGTGACTTGTCTCGTTTGTGCTGTGTGTAAACAGTTCGGATTCTCAAACGTACCTGACGCATAGATTGTATCGAGGGAGCGCCTTCACATTCACCGAGAGTCCAAGCAGCAGCCCAGCACGACGTCTCATCTCCTCTCTTGCGTTCCTGTCGTATGTATTCTTCATGTTTGAGCACATATCAAGTTTCTCATCTAACTCCATTCTTCTCTGTCTCTAGCTCGATACGAGGACTCCATTAGAACGTGCTTCACCGGCCCTGGCCAAGGCTCCGAAGCGAACGGTAGTGACCACGAAGCCGCGTGTCCCTCTTCCACCAGACAACATGCTGATCATCGGTACAAAAGTTGCCAACAACACCCAGCGTGTGTGGTCTACCAAGCCAAGATCTCAACATCGGTAGTTCCATTAAGGTTTGACGTTAAGAGATCTCTTACAGCAGCTTGACGACCACCTTGCCAACGGGGCGACCAGTCTTGAGTCTCGTGAACGCATCAGCCATCTTATCGAACGAGAAGACTGAGTCAACGACTGGCTTGAGCTTGCCGCCGTCAATTAGCTGGGAAATGAGCGTCAGGTTGTGGCCTGTTGGCTCCGTGTGGACGTCGTAGTACGTCGCACCGAACTTAGCAGCACTTGGCGTGAGTCCGGGGCGTAGTGTGACGAATCGGCCAGTGTTTTGCTTGAGCACGAGCTGCGCTGCACCATCCCAGGACTCCGGCTCAATCTCACAATCAAAGATGACGTCAATCGAGTGCTGCGCTAGCACGTCGCCCCACTTCTCCTGGGTGTAATCAATGACCTGGTCAGCACCGAGCGCTTGGACAAACGCGACGTTCTTCGTGCTGGTGGTGGCAATCACAGTAGCGCCGATCGCCTTAGCGTATTGAATCCCGAAGATGCCGCACGACGTTGTGCCGCCGAGCACGAGCACCCGCTCACCAGACTGCACCTTGGCCTTGAGGGCAAGTGCGTCGTAGCCCGTAAGCGCGACAAGTGGCACGCCAGCCGCATGTTCCAACGCCACACTGCTAGGCGCAAGCGCCAGGAGCTTGGCGTCCACCGACGCATACTCCGCGAACGTGCCAAAGAGCCCGTCGCCGGCCTTCCCGGCCATCGCAAACACCTTGTCACCGAGCTGGAAGCCGCTCACGTCGTGGCCGATCTCAACGACTTCTCCCGCTACATCAAAGCCGATCGGGTGCGGCTTCTCAGCGCTCGGCGTTGACCGCGTGAATGCCTCGCGGAAGAACTCGGGCAGTTTGTAGTCAATCGGGTTGAGTGCCACGCTGTGCACGCGCACACGGACGTGGGTGGATGGCAGAGGCGCCGCGGCCACATCCTTGAGCGTGAGCACTTCTTCAATCGTGCCGAAGCGCTCGTAGACGTAGGCTTTATATGTAGACGGCACGGATGTGGAGGTCATGACAGTGGATGCGAGAAGGCGAAAGAACGAGTGAGGAGCTCGGTGAGACGCCTGGAATGATGAAGAGCTCGGATTCGATTACATAATTAAGCCAAGCTGCCGCTCATTGGCAGACAGCGCTCCGCATATATGCTGCATGAGGTGCATGTCCCATCGGAATACTCTCCTTAGAGCACTTTGACGACGACTTTGCCCACGGCGCGGCCAGTCTTGAGTCGTGTGAATGCCTCCTTCGTCTGACTGAAGGGGAAGATCGAGTCGATCACGGGCTTGACGTGGCCGTTGTCAATGAGCTGCGTGATGAGCGCGAGGTCCGAGCCCGATGGGTCGGTGAAGACCTCGTGGTACGACGCGCCGAACTTGGCTGTGCTCGGCGAGAGCCCACGCTTCAGAGTCACGAAGCGTCCCGTGTTCTGCTTGAGTACGACCTGCGCATCGCTCTCCCAAGATTGTGGCTCCACAGAGCAGTCGTACACCACGTCAATCGAATGCGCGACGAGCTCCTGTCCCCATTTCTGCGTCGTGTAGTCAATCACTTGGTCTGCTCCGAGTGACCGGACGAACGAGCTGTTCTTCGTACTCGTTGTGGCGATCACGCGTGCGCCAAGAGCCTTGGCGTGTTGGATCACAAAGATGCCGGTCGACGTGGAGCCGCCGAGGATCAAGATCGTCTCGTCGGCTTGTAGTTTGGCGTGGTGCATGAGCGCCTGATAACTCGTGAGGGATGCTAGCGGTACACCTGCAGCATGGTCCACATCCACTATTGTGGGTGCGGGCGCGACGAACTTGGAGTCGATCGCAACGAACTCGGCTAAGGTACCGAAGGCGTCCTTCCCGGCCATCGCGTACACAGCATCCCCAACGTGGAAGCCTGTGGCGTGAGCACCAACTTCGACAACAACTCCAGCGACATCGAAGCCGATACGGAACGGGGCGTTCGCACTCGGAGAGACTTTGGTGAAGGCAGCGCCGTACAGCTCAGGCACTTTGAAGTCGATCGGATTCAGGGCAGCGCTGTGCACTTGAATGCGGACATGAGTCGCTGGGAGGGGCTCCGTGGTGACATCCTTGAGCGTGAGGATATCCTCAACAGAGCCGAAGCGCTCGTAGACATAGGCCTTGTAGGTGGGCGGAGGAGAAGGCATGAGGAGTTGCGTACTTCTTCCGGAGGAATTTCGAGAATGGAAGCTGCTCGATGAAACCAGACACATGAGCATGATGACACATTCCGGAGCGGTGTATACTAATGTGTATTGACCATAGTATCGTTGTGACATGTGTCTGGTATTTTAGTACGATAGTTCACAAAAGTGAATGAAGGTCTCACTTCAAGTCAACCTGGATGAGGATCTTGCCCACCGCGCGACCAGTCTTGAGCCGCGTGAACGCCTCCTTCGCTTGCTCCAGCGAGAAGACCGAGTCCACGATCAGTTTGACAGACCCTTCATCGATGAGCTGCGTGATTTGTTGGAGGTCTTTGCCTGACGAATTGGTTAGCACTTCTTTGTATGTTGCTCTGTATTTGGCCGCCCTTGGGGCCAGTCCGCGCTTGAGTGTGACGAAGCGACCTGTGTTCTGCTTGAGTACGAGCTGCGCATCATCCTCCCAGGATTGTGGCTCCACGCCACAGTCATAGATCAGGTCGACGGAGTGAGCGTCGAGAACTTGGCCCCAATTCTGAGTGGTATAGTCAATAACGACGTCAGCGCCCAATGACTCCACAAGCGCCACGTTCTTCGTGCTGGTCGTCGCCGTCACGTGTGCACCGATCGCTTTCGCATATTGCACAGCAAAAATGCCGGTGGCAGATGAACCACCAAGAATGAGGACTCGTTCTCCTTTCTGCAGGTGTCCGTCGTCTCGGAGTGCTTGTAGGCTAGTGAGCGAGGCAAGAGGCACGCCTGCTGCTCGATCCAATGCAAGCGCTTTTGGTGTACGAGCGACGCGCTGGCTATCAACGGTAATGTATTGACCCAGACTGCCTCGCCCAGCCATGGCGTACACTTGATCACCGACACGGAAGTCGTCCACATCCGCACTGACTTCAACGACCACTCCTGCGACGTCAAAACCAATGCGGTACGCGTTCTCGAAACTGGGGGCGTCTCCAACCGTCACTCGGTAGATCTCAGGAAGCTTGAAATCGATTGGATTGAGGGCCGCACTGTGGATTTGAATGCGTACGTGAGAGGCTGGCAGCGGCTCTGTCGGCACATCCACAAGCTTGAGGATCTCTTCCACCGGACCAAACCGCTCGTATACGTAGGCTCGGTAAGTACTGGGGATAGTCGCCATGTTGGAGCTCTGACTCAAGATGCAAAATGGACACATGCATCCACAGAGGAAACAATCATCAAGAGATTGGGCTGAGATGGGCGATCACTTCAACATGAACGTCCTCGATGACGAGAGGCAGGAGCGTGACCCCATTGGATCCATCCTAGCCAATCCCTCGACTTCGCTACTTGAACCACATCGTGTATTGCGTCATACTGAATGTAGCCATCTGCCTTGGGATTCTCTCAGCGCATTGCTCATGTGTCTTATTGACTGGCCTGGTTTGAACGTTATTCATGCGGTCAACCGCGGATACTTGCGGTTCGCGTCTTTGGGTGTGATCGCATTCAGCGATCACGCAGTCAGCCCCGCGATGGCCTCGAAGTGTCCACTTCGTCCAGAATACCATCGACTTGCTGGTTTTCTCGTGCTTTTCATCATACCGAAGGAGCGCAACACAACGGACATCACCCTTTATTTTGTTATCGTGACGATGACTTTGCCCACGGCGCGATTGGTCTTCAAGCGAGCGAAGGCGTCTAGCACGTGTTCAAAGGCGAAGACCGAG
>KE464193.1:0-28209 GCA_000387445.2 Pythium aphanidermatum DAOM BR444 | reverse complement strand
AACCGGTCCTTGCATGCGCCGCTCTCCGTACTGTGGGCAACATTGCCTCTGATCGTGGCATCCGTGATCAACTAGTGGCAATGGAGGCGCTTGAGAAGATCCGAGGACGCGTCCTGCGCCTAGAAGCCAAGGCGGATCCTCGATTGACAGTTCATCTACTCCGAGCTGTCCGAAGCTTAGCTCAACCACTCAAGACGGGTGAATTGTATGTGTTGGATCGCGATGCTCTTTCTTTCATGCGCGACTCAGACGACGATCATCCAGTGTATGCTGATGATATCGTCAATCCGAATGCCATGCTAAAGAATCAGTATGTTGATGGGTGGATCGAGCTGTTAACGACATTTCTGCGTAGTGATCACGACGAAATACGAGCTGAGGCGGCTCAGTGTCTAGAACAACTCACTACGTTTGGATCACATCAAGACCAAGGAATCCAGGAATGGTTGATCGCCGTGTTGGATGGCGTTTTACAACAAGTCCCACCGTCGATCGCAACAAACTCTACGAGCGTACGGGCTGCGAGGTCACGCACCCGACCTATTCAAGGCCGCCAAGCTAACAGCAATGCCTACGCGTCTTCGCACGCCAGAGCTCTGCATGCGTTAGCGTTTGTTGCTGGTCGAAAGGAGTGTCAAGCGGAATTCGCCCGTCGGGGAGGCGTTCCATTGTTGAAGACATTGCTCGACTCTCAGAGCGTAGAAGTCCAACGTGAAGCAGCCCGTGTGCTAGCTAATTTGTTTACTTGTGATGACATGGATGCCGAAATTGCCGACTTTGCTCGCTGGGATGATCAGCTGACCAGAAGCTTGGATGAATGGACGCGTTCAAGTGACATGATGCTTCGGTCGTTGGCTCACCGAGCTCGGTCAAACCGCCGTTACCAGCACAACCGATTGCAACACGCCGATGAAAGCGATGTGAAGTATCTTGACGGAGTTCATCCTCTGCACTTCTCAACCTCACCCACTTTTAACAGTGGTAACGACAATCAGGGCGGTGAAGATGATGAATTTTCGACCGATTACGATATGGATGTGGTGTTTATCCACGGCCTCCTTGGCTGTCCATACGAAACGTGGGTTTGCGGTGACGATGAATCTACTGTATGGGGACAAAAATGGCTACTTGACGACCTCAAACGTGATGGCCACAACCCTCGATTGTTATCCATCGGTTACGATTCGCAGTTGCTGGCCTCTGAGTCGACTTGGCGAACAATGTGCTTCGAGGAGACAAGTCGTGAGGTCTTGAAGAAGCTCCAGGCGGCCCGAGTAGGTAGCAGCGGACGCCCCGTGATGTTTGTAACTCACAGCCTAGGTGGCGTGGTACTCAAGCAAGTGCTTCTCGAGTCAACAAAAGTGCCCGCACAGAGTGACGGAGGTGATGAGAACAAGCATACCGGGCTGGTCGACTACGTGAACGGTGTTATCTTCTATGGCGTACCTCACCACGGAAGCCCAGTCGCGCAAACGATCCAGGTATTCCGTCCTCGAACGCTTGGCATCGAGCAGCATCCCGTGACCGAGCATCTTCACGGTACTCCGCATCTGAAGATGCTTAATGATTGGTGTGCGTCGCTTTTCGAGGAGAAGAGCATTCCAGCCATCAGCATTAGTGAGACGGTTCCTTGTCGCCTCCCACTGATCGGTGTGGACGCCCTCGTTGTCCCCCCAACATCGGCCAACCCAGGTTTTGGCGAGTTTGTGCTCGTGGAAAATGCTACACACGTAGACGTGTGCAAGCCATACTCTCAGAACGACATGCGGTACGTGCTAGCGAAGGAGTTTATTGCTAAGCATGCACCAGCGAGCGACATGATGAATGTAGACTAGGCGTAGGTGCCAAATTGACATCAGTGAAAAATTGTAAACTATGAAAGCGATACTGCTATCCATCAAACTTGTGGTTGCTGATACCGTATTATTCCATCGTACAGTAGTAGTAATAAACGTACTAGCTCCTACTTGAAGTATTCTGCACGAAGACCTTAGCCTGAATGATACTATATGGATGGATTAACAATTGTAATGGATATTCAGGTGATTTTACTTCGTTTGCCAATCCAATCCAATCAATATGGGCGTCTATATGGAATATATCTCCCACTTGTTGCAGTCCACTGTAGCCATCCCAAACCCACTGAATTCGTCAACTCCTCCTCTTCTCACTTCACTGGCGGCGAGAACTCGGGCGGAACCCGACTGCCGGTTGACGCCATCGCGTGAGAGGCATTCTCCACTTGCCAACTTCCTGTCCAGTGGTCACTATGGACCGATCTCGGGTTCTACTACTCGTGCTTCTTTCTCTTATCAGTCACTTCGTCTGTGCTGCACCGTCAGTCCCCTACGTCCGGACTTCCGGCTCCATTCATCGACGAAGTGTTGGAAGTGACACGGCAATCGCATTGTCGCCATCGCCTGCCAGATCGAAAACCCCGACCAACGACGCACTCAGACCCGACAACAACCACGGCCATCACAGTTGGGGCATCTCCAGTCTCCTCAACGTACCCCTCGCGTTAGAGGAACCAGACTAAGAACTCGACAAGTACAAGTCCTCCAGGAACTGCTGGCACCCAGCGTACGCAGCTGTGGATTATAGGAGCAGCCGTAATGGTCTTTCTCGCCGTGTAGCTGTTTCTTCACAATTGAAGTTTGATTTTTTAATCACTACTTGATCCCGGATTGACGAGCTGGGGCGGTAATGCGTCGAGTCGCTCCGATAGGGGATGATCGATAGCTGTTAAAGCCTCGACCACTCACGCCATTGAGGCGCCGCATCGAAGCGTCCAGATCTGAGCAGACATCTCGGAGGATCTCGTTAGTTTCCTGCGCCGGATCCACATGGAAGAAGTCCATGGCTAAAAGACGACTAGTCTGCAGCCGCTTTCGTGCACTGGGCTGAAGACACCCTCGTACAATATGGCGAAGCGGCTTCGAGATCGTCTGAGGTACTGGCGGCGTCAACGGTTGAGATTTAAGCGTAGGTGGCTTAAGCGTTCTCACGCCGTGCCCTTGCGTTGGAGTCCGGTTGAGTTGTTCTTCTAGCGCTTGAGCTGCCCCTTGTCCAACACCATGCAGCATTTGAAGGACAAGAAGGCCAACACGCCAGATATCTGTAGCCATGGTGGCTTCTGCCACTCTAGACGACTCGGAGGCTGAAGAAATGACATGTCAGACAAACAAACTCTAGGAAGAGATCAAGGGCCAACGCACTGGAAACTGTCGGATCCAGTCGTTTTGGTTTTGAATGCTGTCATGTCGTAGCTCAGCTACCTCGACTCCGACACCGAACTCACTTAGCTGTACACGTCCGTAAGAGTCGATTGTGATGTTTTCGAGATGCAGATTCCTATGCAAAATGTTGTCTCATTCCTGTGCTCTGAAAGTACAA
The DNA here is from genome assembly GCA_000387445.2 of Pythium aphanidermatum DAOM BR444. Taxonomy (NCBI): domain Eukaryota; phylum Oomycota; class Peronosporomycetes; order Pythiales; family Pythiaceae; genus Pythium; species Pythium aphanidermatum. The sequence goes on along the minus strand of KE464193.1, from coordinate 24,813 downwards.
TCCATAAACATGCCATCACCGTACCCGTGCACGACTCCTCGGCCGTGGAGATACGCGAGGGCTTCGATTATCTGGCTCATATACCGGCGGATCGTCGGTTCCTTCATGGCTCCGAAGGACTCGAGGATTGTCCGTAGGGAGCACGTTACGTGTGGTTCTTGGACAATGTATAGCGATTCAGCAGAGCAAATCGTCGTCTTGTATTGCACAAGATTCACGTGGCGCACGAGCCTAAGAACGTTCACACGACGTCGAAGTGCCTCGACGGTGGAGTCACTGACGTTAGCAAGGCTGAGTTCTTTGATTATCGCTTCCTGTCCATCGTAGACTCCATTGTGGATAGTAAATTCAGGTGATTGCCCAGTGGGAAGGGCCAGTTGGGCAATCGACAACTCTGCTCGTCGCGTTGGTGAGCACAATACCGGGTAGAACATCACGTCCAGAAACAAAAAGTAGTCGAGGCGGGTGGATGTGCAAGTGCCATCATCGTGTCCATCATTGACGACAAACAGGTGAGCAAAACTATCAGCATCCAGTCGTGACCATCGATCGGCTAGTCCCAGATCCTTCAAGATTGCGTCTAGACTGGAACCTGACACGAGGCCACATCTATCGGGGTCATGCTTCTGGAAAACAGCTAGTGCTTGTCCTGACAGTGTGGTCGGTGCCTGCGGCTCAAGCGATTTGAATCGGCTGTGTAGACCCAAGATGATAGCAGCTCGAAGACGTTCGATGGCAGCAATTGAAAGCGTTTGCCCCATCGTCTTTGTGAACGTTGTGTGAGTGGCAGGCGTGAGGCTCCGTTTCGGCGGAGTTATTTGTGGAGTGTCAAAACAGCATCTTCGATCTTGTTTGTGCGTTAGGATCCTATCAAATCGTTCACTTTATTCGCGTTCGAGCGGATCTGTGCGATGACTTCTCGTGCTTGGCGAGTCAGTTCTGGGTTCAATAACCCACTCGTGGAGACAGAGCCCGAGAGACGAGCTCCGGCAGCGATTCCTCCGCCTCCAATGCCTGCCACTCTCTTTGTAGGCGATCCTTTTGCTGGAGAGTGACCATACGCCTTCGCTGTGCGGTTGGATTTTGATTTTAGCGCGATCTTGGCTCCGTCTGGGCTCCCAGTAACTGGAATAATTACTGGGGCTGACTGCGACCCATGAAGACTCGTCTGAGTGCTGTCGCCAGCGTGGAGCCCTGCCATGTGCTTGTTTAGTGTGTCCTGTATAAACTCTCTCATGTTGGCGTTCTTCGCTCCTGTCGGGTAGAACAGTTTGATCGGCGTACTCGGATCTTCTGTTGGGGCTTGGTGGTTTGGCACAGCCACGTTTTGAGCCTGAGTTGGTCCGTTTGTTGGCTTGTGCTTCCACTTGACGCCGGTGTGACTGAGGCTTGACATCACAAGCGGTTCTACAGAAGACGAACTGATCGCAGCAGTTCCTCTAAATCCCTATCTGTTCCTCGAGCAGTCTTGACATCCGATTCCGCGTCCTCTCGCTCTCCTTCCTCCTCCTCATCGCCATCTTCGTCGGCCACACGCTCTTCTGGGTCCATGTGCATGGATCGCTGAGCCTCGAGCTCTTGCCTGGACAACGGGAGGAGGCGTTTTGAGTGCACCGTGATCACATCAAGATACGGCAGTGGACGTCCCATTGCCTCTGGCGAGTACGGCTCCCGAGGACTCCATGGAAGCGAAATCTCTCCCACGGCTCGCGCCTCCTTCTCCAGGTTCTCCATCCTCGCACGATAGGACCTATGAACGAAGCGACGCGACTCGTCACCAAAACGATTCACAAACAAGTCAATCGAACGTATATTGAGATATTGAAGCACTGTTAGCGATGCTGAGTGGACCGTAGGCGCTGCCGTGAGCGAGGATCCGGGATTCATTGTGACTGGGAGGCAGACGACGCCGAACGATGCGAACTAGGAGACTGTTTAAGCATGCGAGACGGCTCCATGAGGGGCGTACTGCTGAGGCTGAGCGAACGCCGGCTGTTGCTCGTGCATTTTGGCCGTGGCCGCCTGTTGCTCTTGGCGCACGCGGTAGTAGTGCATGGCGCCGGCACCAGCGACGAAGCCGACTAACGCACAGATGATACTGGTCCACATTAAAAGAGGAAGCTGATGAGGACTGGAGCTGGCAAGTCGTGTTCTGAACTGGCCTCGCAGGCGTGGCGCCGTCCACGATGCGACAGTTGATCAGCGCTGGCTGGAGCGTGGGACACGACACGCGGAGAGCGCCCTCGTCGCGTCGAAGCGATTAGTCCAAGCGTAGCGTGGCCATCAGCAGCTCCTAGCCAGAGCGTGTTGATGGCTGGGGAGCGGAAGAAGGAGAAGATCATCATGATCACAGGTACAATGGAGTGTGTCATTAACGGAGACCGTGGGGCAGCTTCAAGGTCAGCAGGAGACGAGCCAGTGGGGAGAGTTCTTCCGATCACGGTCTGATTCCAGAGATTTAGAGATACAGTTCGTTCTGTCAGGGTATTCAATCATGAGGGTATTTGTGAATGGTAGAGCGTCGGAATTTGAGTAGTTGATGGATGACAAGATAAAAAGATACAGGCAACGACAAGCGATGTGGGTGTCCGTGTGCTTGTGCGTATACCATTTTACGGTGCATTGACTCCCTAGACTTGGATAGTTAGTCATTGCTTCCTCTACCGTGATTTGATACATCGCTGCTTCTCTTGGCGTCGATATGGCTGCCGGCCGATGAGTGGGCATCATGCGGGGTCGCGGCTTCCACTTGCTCCCCCCAGTTCTCCTCTCGCCATGGTGCTGTCGCTGCAGGAACTGCTGACGCGTGTGGAGGGCAAGCGCGACGGCTGGCTGTCAGTGGCGGTCGCTGCGGCTGTGGCGGCATCGGCTGCTGTGCTGCTGCTTCGTAGTCGCTCGACCAACTCTCATGAGCTCCCTCGCCCCGAGTCGACGCTGCCGGTGCTCGGCAATACGCTAGACACGATGAAGAAGCAGCGCGCGAGGTTGTACGACTGGTTCACGGACGAGAGCCTGCGCCATGGTGGTAAGCCATGGCAGCTCAGTGTTGTCGGTCGGCCACGCGCCATCATCGCGACCTCGCCGCTAATCTTTGAAGACGTTCTCACGAACGAAGGCGGCACGTTCATGAAGGGCTACCAGTCATGCTTCTTACTCCGTGACTTCTTTGGGCATGGCATCTTGGCGGTGGAAAATGATGAATGGTACTTCCAGCGGAAGACTGCGAGCTACTTGTTCTCGCTGCAGATGATGAAAGACGTCATGAGCGACGTGATCCGCGAGAAAGTGGCGCTTTTCAATCATGTTCTCTTGACACATGCATCGAGAAACGATGGCATGACGCCTTTGAGCTTCCGGCGTGCGATCACGCACTTTACAAGCGATGTTTTCGCTAAAATCGGCTTTGGGGTCGAGCTGGACTGCTTGAAGCGTAGCCTGGAAGGCGACGATGAGAACGAGTTTGTGTCTGCGTTTTCATACTGCGCCCAAGTGATCCAACTGCGCTTGCAGCAGCCTTTTTGGCTGTGGCGTCTGAAGCGATTCCTCAACGTTGGTGACGAGAAGAAATACAAGCAAAGTATGCGAGTCATCGACGACCTGATGATGGATATCATTTCGAGATCCATAGCGAAGAAGAACGAGTTGGTTGCCAACAGACAGCCTGCAAGAGACTTGATCACATTCTTCCTGGAGAGCAGGGTCGATGAGGCGATGGCACGCGCTTGGCGTGAGAGCCACGGGGGTTCCGAGCTCTCGCAGATCCGCGACATGGTTGTCAACTTCATCTTCGCAGGCAAGGATACAACCTCCAACAGCATGTCGTGGTTCATTGTGATGATGAATCGATACCCCCACGTCGCTGACAAGATCCGAGAGGAGTTGCGGGCGAAGATGCCGGCCCTGATGACTGGTAAGCTCGTGGTGCCGACAATGGACGACCTCAAGCACTTGACGTACTTGGAGGCTGCGATCCGCGAGAACCTCCGCTTGAACCCGCCTGTGGCAGTCACGGCACGAACAGCGACTTGCAACACAACGCTTCGGGATGGAACTGCGATCAACCCTGGGGACCGCGTTGTGCTGGCGTCGTATGCGTCTGCTCGTCAGCCGAGTGTATGGGGTGAAGACGCGGCTGCGTTCAGGCCTGAGCGCTGGATCGACCAAGCCAGTGGCCAGCTCATCTCCGAGTCACCGTTCAAGTTCACGTCGTTCCTGGCTGGTCCCCGCATGTGTATTGGCCGCAAGTTCGCAATGCTCGAGATGAAGATCGCGCTGGCCGTGCTGATGGCGCGCTTCGACTTGGATATGGTGGAGGACCCGTGGGCAGTGACATACGAGATCGCGCTCACGTGCCCCGTGGCTGGGCCACTCATGGCGCGGGTCAAGCCGTTGGTGTAGTAGATTCAATACAGCAAGAAAAGGAACAGTGAGATCTGTGATGTCCGCATGAACACGGTTTACGCGACCCATTGAACACGGCTTTGCGAGGCACACGGCCCGCCTTTGCGGGCTGCATGCTTGCGATCAGCGAGCCACTGCATGGGTCATCGTGGAAGCTCATGGTGGCCATGGCACTTTGTCATTTGCATGCAATGGGGTTACACCATGGAGAGGAAAGAGGTTACGCTCTCCGAGCGGAGCTGCTCCAGTCGGAACAATCTGCGACGCGCATGGCTACTGTTGGGACGGAACCGAAAACACAGAGCACATAGGACGGAATATGCAGTCAATTTGACTGGAACACGAAGTGACAGATGATCAAGGGTGTGCAAGAGGAACTGATCTTTGGAGAGCAGGAATTCTAGAACGGATTTGTTCTGGATGGCGACTTCAGTCTCTCATGGTGGCTGCATAGCCAGCTGGTGCACTCTCGAGCCTCCGGTCCCTCCGTTGTCGCGGTTTTTTTTTTCAGTCCACGTCCTCCCGCTAGGCTCATCCCCCCATGGCGTTCACCAACACGGCGGCGCCGCGCTCACGGGCAACGAGTCGCCAGCTCTCGTTCGAAATTGCTCTTGACTTTTGTATCCATCCACCCAATGGAAGTTAGATGTCCCGTCACTGCATGCTGTCTCAAATTGCAATTTGTGACATGCCACAATCAATATGACTGGGGTTCTGAAAGGAACCGACGGCCAATTGTTCCCCCGTCTGAAGTCCCTCGTCCCTCCCACAGCCGGCGGGAGGAGCCCTTCTCTTCTGCTGGGCACAAAAAGACTCGTTTTCCTCCTCTTGGACGCTGGACTTTGGACTCTGGACTCCAGACAAACCCAATCCACCAGGCAGTCATTTCTGGATTTGCCATCCAAAGCCTAAATTAACCCCCGCGAGGAAGAGACATTCAAGATTGAGAACAAGATTGTGAACAACGCAATGGTCGCTATGAACGTGTCGAACGCCTCTGTTATCGTGCGCCCCTTCCTCGCCGCCGTCGCTGCGCTCGACCGCGAGAAGCAGAAGCTGCACGCGTCGATTGTCGCGACGCTGGCGCAGTGCACGCCGGGTTGGGGCAACGTCAAGACCGATGACGTGAACGTCGACCATCTTGGCGGCGCCATGACCAACCTCATCTTCAAGGTTTCCAAGCCGAGTGGCGAGAACAACGAAGTGCTTGTGCGCATCTATGGCGAGGGTACAGACTCATTCTTCACGCGCAGCGACGAGATGCGTCTGTTTCAGTTGCTGTCCAACTCGGATATTGGCGTGGGCCTGTTGGGCGAGTTCCATAACGGTCGCGTTGAGAAGCTTATCGAGGGCACGACGTTCACCGCCAAGGAGATGCGCAAGCCTGAGCTCTCGACCGCTATCGCGCGCAAGATGCGTCTGTTCCACAGCTTGGAGGCTGATATCGACAAGAACCCTCGCTACCTGAACGAGATCCACCGTTTGCTTGAGATTGCACGTGTCAAGTGCCGCGGTGATCGCTTCGATGACGTCGTCGATTTCGACAAGTTCGCGCTTGATGTGAAGGAGCTGGAGTCCATCGTGGAGAAGGTGCCATCCCCAGTCGTGCTGTGCCACAACGATCTTCAGTACGGCAACATCATGCGCAACGACAATGGCGTCGTGCTGATTGATTACGAGTATTCGTCGTACAACCCTCGTGGCTACGATCTGGGCAACCACTTTTGTGAATGGGCGTACGACTACCACAAGACCATCAACCCGCACTTGGGCGACTTCACCAAATATCCAACCGTTGAGGAGCAACGCACCTACTGCCGTGCATACCTTGAGGGCGAGGAGAAGCAGAATGTGACTGACCAGGAGGTTGAGCAGCTTCGCCTCGAAGCGAACACGTACTCGCTCGGCTCCCACCTCTTCTGGTCTCTATGGGGCTTCATTCAAGCCAGTCAGTCTGAAATTGACTTCGACTTCCTTGGCTATGCGCTGTGCCGCTACGACGCGTTCAAGACGCGTGTCACCCTGAAAAACTAAACGAGTTTGCTTGTTAAGATGAGCACGGAGCAAACGCAACCGGCAGCGCTATCCCTTCGGTGTCTCAACATATCGATCGATACTGGAGGCTGCCGCTTGCCTTCGCTCGGCTCGTCCCCGGCCGGATTGTTTTTTTTTATTGAGAATCATGTTGTTATACGCGTAGTTTAGGAAGCGCAGGACTGTCGTAGATGATGCTTGGAATACAGAGAACTGACGTTTATTGTATACATGCACCTGCCCTGACTGCTCTCTGTGTACACGTACTAGCACTTCTGGTCATGTGATCATTTGTTCGCGAGTTTTTCCACAAGGTCTGCAATGACTTTCAGCTGCTGCTCCTGCAGCTGCAACTGGCGTTCGATCTGCTCGCGCTGCAGTGCCAATTGATCTCTCTGCAGAGACAACTGCTGGCGCTGCAGGTCGACGATCATCTCAAGCGTACCTGCCTCAGACTTGTGGCGCTTGTGGTTGCCGTCAACGGCGTCTCCAAACTCACTCGAGCTCTCTCCGTTGACGTTGTTCGGGGTAATGTACTTGGCAGGTCGTCCACGTTGCCGCTTGGCCGTGCCAGCTGCTCGCTGCTGCTCAAAGTCGCCCATCATAATGCACACTTCTTCCAGCAGTCGTTCCCGCTCTTCAAAGTCTTCTTCGCGACCAGTCTTGCGCATGCGGGCCGTTGTGCCTTGGTCCTGGTGCTTCCGAATGAGCGTGGTGAAACGCGACCGCATGGAGCGGCCGTCTTTGCCAGACGGGAAGCTGGGATTCTCACTCAGCGTCTTCGCGACGCGGTCCCACGCGTCCATGACGCGGTCGCTGCTCCATGGCTCGATGCGCAGTGCCTCACGCAGCAGCAGCACGTCGTCGCCGTAGCTGAAGTGCTTGTTCGAGATCGCGGCCCTCAATCTCCATGGTCGTGGCCACTCTCGCCTATGTTGTGGCGTTGGGAATGAAGAAAAAGGGGAATTTTCGCGTTTCTGTTTTGCCATGCTTCTATCTCTTTTCTCACCACCGGGTTGTGTGTTTTAACCCACCGTGTTTTTTATTTTGCCCATGTGACTCTTCACCACCAGACATGGCATGAAGAAAATGACTAGGAAATGACCGCATTCGCGTCGGGATGGACGAGTTGAACCAGTTCCTCAACAGTGTTGAGGCCAGCGCGCGGCGCATCCTCAAGCAGCAGAACAAGAAGCAGCAGGAGCTCATCACCAAGGAGCGTGCGGCGCTTGTACGGGCTGGGAAGAATGGGAGAGACCTCACGATAACTTCAACGTCCAGCAGTCCCGCCACGAGCATCACAAGGGAGCAGCTCAAGGCCAAGTACAGTCCAGGAGGTGCGTTGATTGTACAGGCCCCGACGACGCCGTCGTCTCCGGTGAAGTCCCCCGGTAGAGGGAGGAGCGAGACAGAACTGGGGGAGGACACAGGCTTCTTACCACGACTACCGCAGTCTCCACTCGGACCTGACGGCGCAAAGGCGACGAATGCGAATCCCGTGACATCGCATTTGCCTGCGATTGACACTCGAAAGGCACCGAGCAAGGCAAACGCTCTGGCGAAGCAGCAACAGGCGCAGAGCGTTACCAAGGCACAACGAGAGAAGCGCACGGCAGAGAAAATCATGAGTTCGCCGCTGTACAAGTCGCTTGCAAACCAGCCGCAAGGGTTTGGCGGTGCATCGTCGGCACAGGCAATCAAAAAGGCGATACAAGACGTCGACAATATCAACCTGCTCTTGAAAAAATTGGGACTCCGCGATAGTGCGTCGCCGTCCAAACGGCCGGATCACGCCGTGGAGAAACGCATGTGCAACGCGTGCTGGGCGTCTCCGAACAAGTTCACGGGCTGTGAGCATCATGCTCGTGTGATGCCGTCCAATAACAATAACATCCCTCCTGGTTTGAGCGACGAAGCCCAAATGTTGCGGCAAATGGAGCTGCAGGGACCGACAAGTTGGCTTTCTGACGACCTCTTTGTTAAATATCGCTCCGAAAATGACCGCGAAAAGCTGTGGCGGGCATTTTGCAGATTGAAGGAGGCGGAGGCAGAGCAAGAACGACTAGGAGAGCTTGTAGAGGTCGCGGTGATCCCTATTGTTGTCCGACATCCCATCTGTGACAAGTACTACACGCAGATCGAGCTGGAGAACCTAAAGATTCAAGCGGAAACGAGGAAACGAAACCAGACCAAGATGTTCATCTTCGACGTAAACGACATTTGGCTTACCAACTTGGATCATTTCAACGCCCGACTTATTCGAACACAACGCAGGAAGCAAAGACAAATGGCGCGGCTACAAGCAAGAACAGATACTGTGGAACTTGATCCGAGCAATTATGATACTGAACCGACTGCCAACGAGAGTGGCGACGATGAGAGTGACGATCTAAACGAACAGAATGCTTTACGAGATCGTCGAGATGAAGGCGCAATTCGTGAAGGCTACTGCCAAATCCACTCGATCTCGACATCGAGAGCCCTACAAAATGCTATTTTTCCGCCTTTCGACCCATCAATTTCATCGTTTTCTATACAGCGACAATCATCTTCTGCTGCGTCGACGATATCGGCAGCCACCACACCTGCGTCTACCACTCGACGGAAACGTCCACTTCATCAACCATTTAGAGAACCGCCACTCACATTGCTTGTTTCTGGCCACTGGAATCCACATGAATCATTTGATCACAGCGCGCTTTCACGAGTTCCAGGTGTTGCTGTCATCGGAACCCGACGTGTCTTGTGGTGGAAGTATCCTCATGACGACAACGATCTCGAGCACACAAAAGTCATTGCCATATTTTCTCGATCGAAAACGCTTTCTTCATCCAATGCGATATTAGTCATGCTGATGCTGGCGTTAGACTCACCACTGCTCTCACCTCTCTGGTTTGCTTGGCACATCGGCTCAAGGGCACCACCGCCGCAGCTCTATGAAAAACCGCACACCTCGATGCAGCCGCCACAGTATATATCTCCCTGTAAGACGTCGCTTCTGGGTTCGAAACTACAAACTCGCATCGACACGCTTCTCCCGGGTACCATTATGGCACTCAATCCGTTACCACAGCCTGAAGACTTTGTCATTTATCTCGATGAACCATACTCGCATCGTCGCTTCATTCCTGAGTTCGATCCGCGAGATCAATTTCGTCAGTGGTGGACGCTTCGCATGGATGTGTTAGCACCGTACTACGACGTAGATCCACAAGGATGCAGTGTGCAGGTTGCCCAGCCGAACGCTGCAGGGTTGGGCGGTCGTTTCATTTGGCATTCCGTAGATGTTATTGCTCACCATCTGAATCGACCACGGTTGGAGAAGGACTATGTCTACATCATCGAAAACCACCTTACGTGCGGCTCTAATGGAGCAATGTGGTTTGCTGTTGCCATGACCCATGAAGTGATGAAGGATGTAACTGCGTCGAAGCTCTCAGAATATTTACAAATGCTCGACGACCGACGCAAAAAGCAAGAATATGAAGCGAAACTAATGGAAATTGAGAAGAAGATTGAACAAGGTCGCCTGCTATTGGAAGCAAAGCGACAAGAACAGGAGCGGATCGAACAAGAGCTGAGCGCAAAAGCGGCGAGAGCTGCTGAACGATTCGAGACAGACAAAATGACCGACGCAGCACTTACGGAATGGGAAGATCGGCTGCAATACTCAGTTGTGACAGCCGAGCAGGTCGGCTGGCAGCGTCGAGAAATAACAGAGGACCAAAGTCAAGTGGTGTTCTACTATTCGCTGAATGACGCGCTACCACGGAGTCATCGCTTCTCGTGGGAGAAACCTATCATTTGGCCAGAAGACGATGAAGTGTCTAGCTCAGGATCGCTTACTAACCGAAGTGATGCGACATCAATATCTGGGACATTAGACGATGATGACTACGATAGTGCTCTCACCGAAGAGCAGCGACGGAATCAGGAAATGGTCACGCAAATGGCGAACGCCCTTCTTGCAGATGAGCAGTTCTTACTAATTTTGAAGACAAAACTCGGCCTTGAAACAGACGATCAGGAGAAGCACAAGCCAAAGAGAAAGTCTACGATGCCGAGAGACGATGATGGTGATGATGACGACGCCGACCAACTCGACCTTCACGATTGTATGATACGGATGACTGAAGAAACGGACAAATCGAAAGCTTCATTGATGGCAACCAAGATGGCGAAGCTCCTTCAGCTTCCGGCCAAGAGCGTAAAAACGATGCCAAGCAAACCTGGAGAAGGCTGGAAGCGCCTTAAAGTATCGAAGTTGCCGAAAACATTCGCCCGCACAGTGTACTCGACGCACACGGAAAGCCCGCGGTCAGCATTTATCAACCAGACAAACAACCCGACTCCAGTTGGTATGATCGACCCTCGCGAGTCAAGCCCCTACGAGGCTCCAGATTTTATCCCGGAACTACGTGTGATGTTGATTCCAAAGCCAAGTGCGGACTTACAAGAAAAGAAGCTTCAGTGGGCCGAGTATCTGGTCATACATCCTGCAGACCCAGCTCAGCAAGTTCGCAGCCCATCCAAGACGAGTCTTTCCGCTGCCCAGATTGCCAAGGATGCGTTATTCGAGAAGGAGCCAGCAGAGAGTGATATGACCATGGAACAACTCGTTGCGAAGGCCATTCTGTGTGCTCGAAACAATAACCTGCAAGGGGTACGAGTACAACGTATCTTCACCGCACATCGAAACTTGACCGTGGTTGTGTTGAATAGCTGGAGGATGCCCTTGATGGCGGATGTGACGTGAACGCTCGGGACAATCACGGCAACTCGCTGTTCATTCTAGTGTGTCAACAGGGCAACAAGAAGATGGCCAAGTTCTTGATGCGTCGTCATGCCGACATGAACCTGCAGGTATGTTGTCAAGTGGAAGCAAAATGAGGGCGGGGTTGCTCACTTCATGTCTTCATCTCAGAATCTAAACGGTAACACGGCACTCCACTACCTGATTGAGTACAAACACACTGATCTCGCTGATTACATCAAGTCCAAGGGAGCAATCGACACAATCCAGAATGCGGCTGGCCTGACATGCTACGAAGGACTTAGCATGGACCACGTGGAGGCCATTTAGCACGGCGGAATGGAGCATTTGGAGGGAGTTTGATGCGTTTATCATGATAGAATCCATGCAAAGAGGAAAAGTGTGAGGAGGATGGAAAGGGGATCTAAAACTACAGACAGCGACGAGGGAAGAGCGTCGGCTTCCCGCAGATGGTGACGTGGGGGCTCCGACAGAGTGTAGCCGCTGGCACCTCGACACTTTCCTCTTTGAGTGAGCGTACACGTCCGCATCAGCACCCATCACAAAGTGAAAGAGCGAAGAAAGGGAGGCAGAGACGACAGCGAAGTGCGGTGTAATGACGTCTAGTACATGTCGCCCTCGTAAAGAAGCTCGTCCTGCGGCTTTCGGAAGATCTTGTCACCCTCGTGGAGCGAGACTTCGAGGCTCGTCGGGCCCATTGGTCGAGCCGCTGGCTTCTTGTCACCAGCACCAACAAGTGGGGTCATGATCTCTTCGTAGTCATCCGTCGCCTCCTGCTCACGCATGAACGCGGTCTGGCGAGCACGTTCACGAGCCTTAGCACCGTAGTGCACCAAGCACATCAAGAGCGCGACACCACCAAAGACAATGCCGACGATGGCTGGGCCCGAGAGTGTGACCGTCGTCTTAGCCTTGGCCATGTACACCTTGTACTTGAGATCCCAGTCCGAGTTGAGCGTCTTACGGCTCTTGCAGCACTTTAGCTGCTCACCCCACATGCCGTTCGTGATCACACATTTACCCGAGAGACCCTCGCACTTGCTGGCGAGCACATCCCATGTGTACGTCTTCGACTTGTCGAACTACAAGATAGTACAAACTCGAGTCAGCATACTGTAACTGAATCACAAGACCTCGCACGATCACGCACCTTCAGCTTCGACGTCAGGCAACCAGCGAGCACCATGGCAGCACCCGCAGGTTCACCGTAGCAGCCACCGTTAATCTGCTTGGATCCGGACACCGACTTGGTGTTGGTCGTGTACTTGATCGGGTTCTGACCGACCGCCCAGAAGTTCTCACAGTCGATTGACGCCAAGAGCATGGCCCGCACCGGCGAATCGGGCACCTTCTTGGCATCACTGATACGCCACTTGAGCGTTGGGCCGTAGAGGAAGCCACAGGCTTCGGCAGTCGCTGGGGTGGCCTCCTTGTTGCAGTCTGGCTGCACGGTCGACTTGCCCTTGGCAGCGTAGCAGCATCCGTTCATGACGTTCTGGCTGTAAATGGCTGGCAGACTGGCCATGAGCGTGGCATTACTGAGGTTGAGCGACGTGCCTGTCGGTCCTGTCGTGCGCCTCACGCATGTGTACGGGCACGTGACACAGCCGCCGTTCTCCGAGTCGTAGTTGGACCAGTCCGTGAGGGAGACTTCGATCGAGTAGTCGGACGACTGGTTGAAGGTCTTGAGCTCGGCATTGACGCTCGCAGGGAGCACAACAAGCAGCAGCGCGAACGACGCGAGGCCCGCGATCATGGGGGAGCGACGGAGAGGCGCCATGGCGAGAGAGGTATACGGGAATATACCAATAGGAAATGCGGCGTGGTCGCCTAGGAAACCCCGAACTGATCGCGAAGAGCTCTTCCCAAGCCAAGCGCAGAGCCGTTCCGTGATAGACGGGGGCGCGTAATTTACGCCCACGGAAACCTTACCATGCCGTCGCTTGAAAGATTGAAACCAATATTTTAATTCCCCTAACCTCTTGTAGGCGGGTAAATTTTTTGGCCACAGTCTGGCCATCCCAGTCTTGGTCTGTTCTTTTGAAATAAAACCGCTGAAGGGGAAGTTTGCCCTAGTCTCTCTCTCGCCACACCACGCGAACCCACAAAAAAAAGAAAAACGGATCTTGGTGCTGAGTTTGTCTTGGCAGTCGGCGAGAATGTCGCGTGCACGTGATGCGTTCTCGAACGGTGCAAACCAACAGTGTCGGCATGGACGACAAGCGGCTGGGAAAAAACCTGTTGTTTGACACACCGCAACATGCGGTCGGCGCGAGTGCTGGCGACAAGACTCGTTGGGTGGTTTAGACTTGCGTGCTGGAAGGTGGATCGCCCAGCTGTGGGTGGCTACAAATTTTTTGGCTCACTGGCTAGAACGATGGAATATCACGTCTCTCCTCCCCTGGCTGACCATGACGCCATCTTCTGCACACATTATGGGTGTCATGGCGTATCGTTCCATCGTGCTTCCGCACGTTTTTTCATGCCATCGATGGGTTCGGATCCGGCTCACATGTCAACACAGTGCGAACGCCGTGTGAACTTGGTGAGGGTCAACCCCCGAACGGTTGGTCAGGCAGATCGACAGCGCCATCGCACTTGCTGGCGTCACCAAGACCCCAAGCAAGAAAACACAGTCGCCAGGTCGTCGGCTGTTGCCAGGTCATGCTGTCGTTTGCTGCCATCTGAGCACGTCGAAACTGCTTCGTCTGCTCGATGCGGTAAAATTTCACTTCGTTCTGGACTTCCTCTCCCAAACACACTCGCAGACTGACAAAGCCAGTCGGGATCCCTACCCCTTATTCGCCCGTTATGACCCTCGTCAGCCGTTGTGGTTGTAATTTACTTGGGTAAGTTTCGCGTGCGGAAGTTTCCCTCCATAGACGTCGCCTCTGCAGCTCGCGCTCATTTCTCTTCATCGCGCTGGTGAAGGAAGGACGGACACCTCCCCCCTCCGTGCATCGAGGCAGCCCACTCGCTATCGAGAGCCCTCGGAGGAAGAGGAAGCAGGCACTGCTACATATCCACCACCTCCCCCTCTCATCCAGGCGCACGAAGCTACAGTAGAGCACCACCATGGGGCTCACGGCGGTCAACATTATCGCGGCCGTGGCCGAGATCATCGGCGGCTTGTCGCTGGCGTTCGGCGGCTGGTCGGCGCTGTCGATCGGCGCACGCTCGCTCTTCTCGACGACGCAGTTCCTCTCGGGCTTTGGCATGTACGTTGGAGTTCAGTTCCCCCTCCTCTAGTGTATGGATGATGCAATGTGCTGACTCTGTGTTGGGATCTTCCAGGGGTTTCGGTCTCGCATACACTGCCATCATTAACTTGGCCTCCTCCACGAACGAGTGGATCGCCCTCGGTGCGGCCGCTGGTGCCGGTCTTGTGCTCGGCGCCGTCATCGGCTTCATCACGGCTATCGGTCCACTCATTCTACTGGCTGTCACGGGCGCCATCATTGGCCCGTACCTCCTTCTCATTGACGCACATGATGGCGTCGAGCTCTTCCCAGCCGACAATCAGCTCGCGCGTCAGGAATTTGTGATCGCTTTCATCATCATTTTCGTGCTCGTCTGGTCGTCGCGCTCCAAGACGAACGACATTGAGAACCACCGTTTCAAGTACGTGCTTTTCACGGGCATCACGGGTGGTTGGCTCCTTGGAGATGGTGTCTCCCGCTTTGTCGGTGACGACACGCTCGCCTCGGTGCTTTTCCGAAGCTTCCAGGATGGTGGCAAGGCAGCCCTCGACAACATTGACAGCTCGGCCCAGGTGCTCATGTTCCTCGTCTGGGGTGGTGTGTTTGTCGTTGGTGTCTTGAACCAACTCGCCATGCGCTGGGGTCTTGTCTGCTACAACCGTGTCGGCAGTCACGCCGCGCTCGGTCCTATCGAGGAGACCCTTCCAGAACTCCCGACGGGAGCCACGCTGGCAGCCCAGTTGCCAACTGAGCGCGTACGTCTCGTGTGTGAAAACTGTTTCGCGACGGTTCCTGCCGGCACCGCCTTCTGTACCGAGTGTGGTGAGGCCATGCCATCGGAAGATGCCGACCCGAATGTGTCGATCTCGCAGGCTCAGATGCCATCGGTTGCTATCAACTCGACCACCAAGGCACCAGAACGCTGGCAGCCAATTCCGAACCGTGCTTACGTGTCGACGACGTCGTTCGTGGATCCGAAGCTCGCCAGCCAGAGCATGAAGGAAGGCCGCTCAATCCGCTTTATGGATGGTGGTGTCCAGGACCCCGATGGAAAACTCCGCGGCTACAACGACAGCATGGCCCGTCCAAACAACTACTACGAGCCATCGTTCCGTTCGTTTGCCATGAGCACGTACTCGATCGCGAACCGTGCCGCCGAGCCTGTCGAGACGCCGAACATCCGAAAGTACAAGATCTCGGGCACGAACATCTTCCACCTTGTTTACTTCGCGTCGGGAGCAACTGGTATTCTCTGGCTCTACTTCCTTGTCGGCTTCTACCCTCGTGAGTACGCGTGTACCCCGACCGCTCCTACCCTTCCATGCAGTGCTCTGGAATCGTCTCTTGTGAGCACCAACAAGTGTCGTTCGTCGACTGTCAACTTCGATGCGACAACTTCGGAGGGTTACTGCATCCGTGACACCCCAGGTGCCCTGTGGCTCATGTTCTTGATGATGGTTTTCTCGGAATTCCTCAACTTCTTCCTTGGTCTGCTGTACAACTTCAGTATGTGGCGTCCGATCCGTCGTGGTGCTCGTTTCTTGAACGACTTCAAGCCTCCACTTCCGAAGGAGCAGTGGCCAACTGTTGATGTGTTCTTGTGTCACTACATGGAACCTGTTACGGACAGTATGGCTACCCTCAAGAACTGTCTTGCGCTCCAGTACCCACCAGAGCTCGTGCACATCTACATTCTTGATGATGGTTACACCAAGTCGGTGTGGGATGCCAACAACCACTTCAAGGTTACGGTCAACACCAAGGTCATTGAGATTGCTGGTGACCTTCGTGGTGAAGTTGCTCGTGTCATGCACGAACGTATCGTCGGTCCTGTGACAGATGATGCCTCCCTCAAGGCTTGGCGTCGTCAGCACTCGTCGGTTCGCGAGCTCCGTAAGGAGGGTGGCAAGGGTGTTCAGCGTCGTGACTGTGCTGTTGGCTCGCTGTCTGATGACTACGACTACCGTGACCGTGGTATCCCACGTGTGACTTTCATTGGTCGCATGAAGCCAGAGACGCACCACTCGAAGGCTGGTAACATCAACAACGCTCTGTTCAACGAAGGTGCGGACGGCAAGTACCTGCTCATTCTCGATAACGATATGAAGCCACACCCGAAGTTCCTTCTGGCGGTCATGCCATTCTTCTTCTCGGAGGGTGAAGCTGTTGACGGTGGAGGTCGCCAGTACTCTGATGATATCTCTTGGAACCAGGTGTCGTACGTGCAGACGCCACAGTACTTCGAGGATACTCCTCAGCTGACGCTCATGGGCGATCCATGTGGTCACAAGAACACCATTTTCTTCGATGCTGTGCAGTGTGGTCGTGATGGTTTCGACTCTGCCGCTTTCGCCGGTACCAACGCTGTTTTCCGTCGCCAGGCGTTCGACTCGATTGGTGGCATTCAGTATGGTACCCAGACAGAAGATGCCTACACCGGTAACATTCTCCACACGGCCGGTTGGGACTCCGTGTACTTCCGTAAGGACTTCGAGGGTGATGCCAAGGACCGTATCCGCCTCTGTGAAGGTGCCATTCCAGAAACCGTGGCTGCTTCGATGGGTCAGCGTAAGCGTTGGGCTAAGGGTGCCGTGCAGATTCTTCTGATGAAGAACGAATCGGAGGTTGACCCAGACTGGCGTCCACCGCGTGTCCCTGCCCCAGACCCGAAGCCATCGCTTGCATTCCCGCGTAAGATGTTCTTCTACGATTCGGTGCTGTATCCGTTCGGTTCGATCCCGGCTTTGATCTACGTCGCTGTCGCTGTGTACTACTTGTGCACCGGTGACGCGCCAATTTACGCCCAGGGCGCCAAGTTTTTGTACTCTTTCTTGCCGAACATGCTTGTCAAGTGGCTGCTCAACTTGTTGGCCAACCGTGCCGTCGACAGTAACGATGTGTGGCGTGCTCAGCAGACGTGGTTCTCGTACGCTTTCATCACGCTGCTGGCTATTTTGGAAGCTATCCAGGCCCGTGTCACGGGCAAGGAAGCGTCGTGGACCAACACTGGTGCCGGTCAAAAGACGTCTTGGTTCGAAATCCCGAACGTGTTGTTCTTCTTCACGCTTGGTGTCAGCCAGGTGGTTGCGCTCATCCGTTTCATGCAGTACGAGAACGCCACCACACCGTGGAACTACGTTTCGGCCATGTTCTTCGGCTTCTGGATTATGGCTCAGTACTACCCGATGGTTAAGATGAGTATCACCGAGTACTGTGGTTGGGACCACACCGCTGCCACGTTCCAGGCCAACGTTCTCGGCTCCCTCATGCTGGTGTTCATCGTCGTCTTCGTGCAGCTGTGGCAGCTCTACTACGAGAACAACCTGTTGGTTGCCCGTGGTCAATCGGCATCCACTGCCGACTAAACACGGAAGAAGTCGAGCTGCCTTCATCGACGGCAGCAAGCTCCTCCACTTCACGAGTGCAAGGCCTCTTTTAAAGATGTCGATTCGTGACCCGCCCACAGCAAAGCGTTTGGACTAGATCTTTACTTTCTCTCAATACATTACTCCTTGTAACCATGTCTGTCTCGGCCCATCCATCGATACCTACCATGATAATGAACCATCGTTCCCCAAGACCGGGGTCGATGCCCCTAACGCTTTGGTGGGGGTAATGGAGACCGTTGTACCATATCGAGAAGCGCCAGCGTCAAGTCTGCACAGTAGTATCATCGACGAAACACATCGTAGAGCTTCTCTTGTATCGACAACCCGTGCAGTTTGTACAGTAGTAATACACCTGTAGAGTTTTGCGCTTTTCACCCGTTCTTCCTGACCGCATGCCGTGAATCTCGGACTTTCCCATCTCTCTGATATTACCATGCGCTGAAGACATCGCAGTCGACTTTTGAAGCAGGACTGTCGACGACGATCACTCTGATGATGCATTTCTCCATCACAAGGCATGAGCAGCTCGAATACGCTGCGATTGGGAACGCAAGCAGAAGCTCGCGCCCACGTGGTGACGACTTGCATCGATCACGCTCTCGCGTCCGCCTGCATCTTCCATTGCCTCTCCACTAACTTCTTCAACACCTTAAATCAATATACAATCCCTCCACACGCTCTATCTTCCAAATCTCTACTGAATCAAGACAGAACTGGTCGTGCATGGGTGGTGAGCTTATCCCATCTGCGCTGACGTCACATTACCTTCAAGGGACGAACATAGCGTTCCTGCGACACAGCATCATGCCTTGACGCGCTTATCCACTCATGCGGTCACTCCAGACCACCAGGACCGCGTCCGCTCCGCTGCAGGCTCTCTGCCGGTCATTTTCGGATTATCGGAGACCGTCATGAAGCTCTGCCACGCCTCCTCGCTCGTCGGCACTCTGGTGCTGGCCCTGTGCAGCCCTGCTACCGTCCAGGCGCAGATTAACGCGTCTGCGACGATCGACATCATCGGCTTCAACGACGTCTATGAGATGCTGCAGGACGAAGTAAATGGACTGAAGATCGGTGGTCCTTCCCGTGTCATTCCGCTTGTCAAGGAGATGCGTGCCAAGAACAACAACAGTCTTGTGATCTTCGCCGGTGACACGATGTCGCCGTCGCTCTGGTCGCTGCAATTCAAGGGCATGCAGATGATCGACGCCCATAACGCACTGGGTGTCGACTTTGCGTGCCTCGGAAACCACGAGTTTGACTTTGGCATCGATGCGTTCTTCAACGTGTCCAAGGCCAGCAAGTTCCCGTGGCTCAATGCCAACTGCTACGAGTACTCGACGGGAAACTTGCTGCGTGGAACGGTCCCTCGCGCGGTTAAAACGCTCTCGGATCCTACGCACGGCACCATCAAGATCGGCTTCTTCGGCGTCATGTACGACATGAAGATGCCTGGAGAGCGTCTGTACTGGACGGATCCCATTGAGGCCGCTAAGCGCCAGGTCGATTTGCTACGCAACGAAGACAAGGTCGACTTTGTGATCGCGCTGACGCACCAGGAACTGGCAGCGGACAACCAGTTCTCGAAGGAAGTTAAGGGTGTGGACCTGATCTACGCTGGCCATGACCACTCGGCCATGATGCAGACCAACTTTGGGGCTCCATACCTCAAGGCGGACCTCAACTTCCGCACGATCTGGTCGTCCCGCGTCGAGTACTTCAAGCCTGACGCCAAAAACACAGCCGCGGCTACGCGCATGGAGCACAAGCTCATCCCAATCACGCAGGACCTGCCAACGGATCCGGATTTTGAGAAGACTGTCGCTAAGTACGGAGAGGTCATCGCGGAGCTACAGAAGCGTGTCGTCGGCAAGCTCTGTGAGCCACTGGATCTGCAGCAGAAGGTTGTGCGTACGAGCGACTGTGCGGTCGGAGCTGTGTTCGCTGATGCTGCGATCCACATGTACGGCGACAACTTCGCCGATGTTGCACTGATCAATGGCGGTGTGATCCGCAGTGACAAGATCTACCCGGCCGGTGACTTCACCCTTGGTGACCTCATCGCGTGGTCCCCTTTCGGCAACACTCTCATGGTAGTGGAGACTACGGGAGCGTCGATGAAGAAGTTCCTCGCTGCTATGGCTGCCCAGGGGTGCTTGAACGGCTTCGCCGGACCAAACGGCTCGTACATGCAGCCAGGCGGCATTACGTACGTGTTCAAGTGCACGGGTCAGACGACGGGAGAACTCCAGAGTGTCGAGTGGTTCAACCACCCGACGTTCAAGGGTCCTGTACAGGACGGCGACGTCATCAAGCTCACGACGACCAACTACATGATGGCGAACGAATGGGTCAAGGTCCCAGGCGTCGCGTTCAGCAAGACGCTTGTGAGTGAGGCCGAGGCCATTCGTATCGACGCTGCGCTGGAGAAGTTCGTCAAGGCCCAGCCAAACGCGACTCTGTGCTACAAGGCCCAAGGCCGCTCGAGCGTGAGCTTCTAGATACTACATAATCCTAAATACAGTACTACTCTGTGGTGACAACAAGTGTCTAGTAGTTGTATCGTTCGTTGTAGGAACTCATATCGAACGCCGAGTCACCTTCAATGTTTTCGAGATCAGTTCGAGAACCAGCCAAAGCCAAATGGCGATACACGTGTGGTTGCAGTGACTTTGCCGCCTTATGCGCGGGGTTCTCGTGAAGCACGCGGTCGTACACGTGCTGTAAATCAGGATAGTGCTGTGTGAGAAAGCGAACGCATCTCGTGGAACCATTCTCCGCCGCTACGTGCATCACGGAGTAGCCGTTCGAAGCGAGCTTCATGAAATCGACTTTCTTCGAATCGTGTAAGAACTGCAGGACTTCGACGTTGTCGACGCTGGCAGCTAGATGCAAGGGCGTGTATCCTAACCGAGATCCTGGCTCGTCCAAACTGACGCCGAGCGTGGCGAAAACTTCCAGTACGCTGACGTGGCTGTATGCCGCTGCGATGTGAACGCTAGAACAGCCCTTTGCGTTCTCGATATTCGGTTTGGCTTTGACTTGGCAAAGCACATTGACCACCTCTGCACGACCGAACGTGGTTGCTAGAGTCAGCATGGTCTCGCCCTGAGATCTCAGTCCTTTCGATTAGCGCGTATCACAGCCCTGCCTCCCATCACCCCTGCACCGTACCCAGTCGTCCTTGGCGTTGACTTCCTGTGGAAGCGAGAAAGAGATCATGAGCTGACGCATCATGTGCCATGGCTGCCGGTTCTTGACTGCGATACATGCGTTCTCGAAGGCGTCCCAGAACTGAGCGTGCTCGAAGAATCGCCCAAAGCGGGTTCTGAACGTCGCTTCGATGGTCTCGTTGGGAGCACCGGTCGCTAGCACGTCCCCCACGAGACGACGGCGTCGCTCTTCAATTCGGGCACGTTCTTCTGCCCGCATGACGGAGGATTCAGCTCAGTCAGCTTGAGGGGAGCGTAATACACTGGCTGACGGCGAGATAGGACCGTTCTGCCTCTGATCCTCTGGGGCGAGGAGGTATTCTTGGCTGTATCTTCCTCGCTAATATTGGCAAGTACGTGGCTAGCGCGATGCCGACTTCACTCTGCAGCGTCAGACTGCGATTGGACTCATTCGAGAGATCAGTGGACAGAGAATGAGCGCCCTTCGCCCACGAGCAGTGCCGGAGCGTGAGCATTCTCACAAGGACAAGGCGGTAGATGAAGGCGAAAACCAAGTGATTCCGTTTGAATTCGACGATGGGACAGACGACCACGAAGAGATTCGACATCGACGATACTCCAGCGCTGGTTCATCCTCTTCAGACGATTCGAGGAGTGCTCGAAGCCGCAAAGGAGGTTTCAACAGTAAGGGAGGACGTGCACAAAAGAAAAACTGGGAAGAGAGCGACTGGGAGAAGGCCAGTCAGGGACGCGAGTCGAACTCGGACTTTGCTAGCGAGAGCTCCGATAGCGATGGCGAGTATGCTCCTTGTAAGAGGCGACAAGAAGCAGAGCCCGAGTCACATCGTCACAGGAAAACGCAGCAGTCGTCAGCTTCTGACTGTGACTCGGAAGTCGAGAAGCGCCCCCGCAGAGACACCTCTGACACAACAGCAGTGTCGGCAGGTGTCTCGCCATCTAGCGCCCCCTCGACGCCACGTACTGCCCCATCGGACTTGGCGAGTCTATCGAAGCTCGCGGTTTTTCCCGGATCCGAGACTGGACTCTTGAAGGCGTACGTGAGGCGAGCCAAGACGCTCCTGCACTCACAGTACCACTTTTACATCAATGAGCAGCTCATCTTAATGGCTGAGAAGCAGCCCAAGAGCCGTACACCCAACTACCATTTATTCGATATGACACGGGCCGTGTCTGGACTGTCGAGTCGGCTGACGAAGAAGAGTGGCAACTACATTGGGAAGCTGCGCTCGAACTTCACCAAGAAGAAAAGTGTATTGATTGGCAATCAGAGCCGCAAGACGGAACTTGCGGCCGTGATTTTTAGCGGCAATGTGAGCAGTTCTGAGCCACGGCGTCTGACGGTCGTCCTTCCACCCTTGAATGCTAAGCGCCAAGAAGTGGATGGCATTGCCGTCGGTGACGAGCCAGGCATCTTTTCGATCCTCGTGGAGCACTACAGGGCCGTGGAAAAGCAAAAGAAAGATCGACAGCCGATTGGGACGCAGCACGAACACGTGCAGATCTACGAGAACAAGCAGCCAGTTTTTGAAAATGGATTCTACCGCCTCAACTTTCACGGTCGCGTCTCCGTGCCGTCGGTCAAGAACTTCCAACTGATTCGAGGCGACGATGCAGCTGCGGCTGCAGATGTGCCCTCAATTACGATGAAGTCGGCGCCACCGCAACCACCGCAGCCCCGGGACCGAGAAGAAGGACCGCCAGTGTACTTACAGTTCGGCAAAGTAGATGAGAACAAGTTCCACCTGGATTTTCGTGCTCCCATCACTCCCATCCAAGCGTTCGCCATTGCACTCGCGCAGTTTAATCTATAGGAAAGCAGCAGCAATGTCCCAGTAGCGATCGATCGGACAAACTATTTAATACACATACCTTGTATTACCACCATGAAGTTTATGGATTTGTGTATTCGTATTCATGACATGACGCGAGACGACCTATGAGATCGGTCCATTCCCAACCTGAGCAACTCAGTCAGCCCCGTATATGTACACAATCGGCGTTCTACGTCCATGAAAATTCTCTCAATCCAGGCGACGCATGGTGCGAGGACCTGGCATTTTCGGTGTGAGCACCAACAGACCAGATCATGACCACGCAGTAGTGGTTGTACTAGTAGTCACGTGTGCACTGAGCCATTTTGATGAAGAGAAGGATCTTCGTGTTCAGTTGGACACAGAACGTTTCTTGTGTAGTGTACGAGTCACAAACCGCCCTCTGTGTATACATGGGGAAAGGAAACATGAAGATGGGCTCCTCCTTATTCGAGGCAGCCACAGGCGGGGTGGAAGGGAATCTTGGGCAAAAGATATGACATTCCAGCACGGCAGCGTCTAATTAGAAGAGAGCTAATACTGCACATGCACTAACAGCGAGGTACACCAGTCCATGGTCAACGGTACCTGCTTGTGAGTTGCGGTGTGTCGAATCCTGCAGTGATGGCTTGATCGACGTTGGCGTCGACGTCAGGGAATTCAGGAATTTTACCGTCTGGACGCTCTGTCTCCGGCTTGAGGGTCTTATTGACTCCTGGGGACGGGACTTCGGTACGTGGCTTCAGGCCTGGCCTTGGTTGTGGTCGTTCGCCGGGAACAATAGCTCGGTAAACCCTAGGAGCGGGTGGTGGAACTGCTCGATAGTATTTAGGGGCGGTCTTGCTCGGTTCGTTCTCCGCTGTGAGCGCGCGCTCGAGTCCCAAGATTTCGAGAAGCTGTGTGGGTGAGTTGCTGTCAGCAGACGAACCATTGGCGACAAACACAGTCAGTGCAGCCACGACGAGAAGCTGAAGCGTGAATCGCATGATGCTATCCGACGTGAAGGATGTGCACTGGAGTGGGCAATTTGCTCAATGACCTGGGCATACCCCGAGAGCATTGGAGTATGATGCATCTCGTGGTCCAAGACCCCATCGAGAGCATGGTGGAAGGCCAGAATCTAGACGGAAAGTCTCCGAGCCGATTATGGTTGGAAACCACACCTAATAATGCCACTAAAACGGAACATCACTGGAACTGTGTACTTCAATGTACTTCGTAGTTGTCAAATTCGTCCACAAGGTACAAGGCCGTGCTGAACAACTCATCTTGAGTCTCCATCAACGCTTTTTATATTATTACCACTTTCATCAAGTCCGCATGAGATATCGATCTCTTGGTCTCGATTCTGACCTCGGCGCTGACCACGCAGATGTTGGTTTCTATCTAGTCCTTAGAGTAAGGAACGGTCGGCCTCGGTGTCTCCAAGTGTGTGTAGGAATAACCACGAGGCTCAAAGTGTCTACAAGATGTCTAGCTCTAGTACTTGAACTGCAAGGCCCTTCAGTCGAAGATTTTGCAACGTTTCGTCGGATATACACACAAGCGAGCTAGAATCAGCATTTACCATATCTACGATATGCAGCATTCGCCGTTACTCGTGTCGATCCCGTCTCCTCGTGCACAACGTCGATGAACATGGATTGGTCTTGCATTAAACAAAGGCCAAAACACTACTAAACTAGTATTTCAAGCCACGCGTAAAACTACGAAGATCCAAAGCTGATGCACGAGCAGGGATTGACACTATCCGAAGTCTGGGATTATTTCTTTAGGGGCTATCATGAGTGACAATGAACAATTCACGTCATGATGATTACGCCAGAAACTGGTTGGAATTAAGGCACAAAAACATATAGCTATACACTCGATATCCAGCTACCAACGGCTTGAACCTTGGTTCGCAATCGTCATCGCGAAGACGTCTCACACACGTCGACGATGAATCTGGTCGATGCGATGAAGAACCTGCGCGGCCGTAGGTCTCTGTACTGGATCCAACGTTCGTTC
>KE464192.1:5938-18173 GCA_000387445.2 Pythium aphanidermatum DAOM BR444 | reverse complement strand
ACGCATGCACCCAATTTTCTCTCGCGTACGCGTGGCACTGGACTATCGACGCGTCGGCCATCGCGGACGAGAACCAGTCCGTCATGGTCGTGAGTGTGATCGTTGAAAGCGCCCCCGTGACTTTGGGTGACTCGGCTCAGTTCGAGACCATGTCCGTGGTCGAGAAGCTGCGGTGCATCGGACGCTGGACACACGTCTCGCAGGTCCAGCTCACGTACAGAGCCTAGTGAGGCTCATGTGCCATCCTATCAGCCCACGCATCCTAACTCAAACGTGTTTATTTCTCAAACTTTATAATCTAATTTCGAAATCACTACATTTTTGTATGCTACAGTACAGTAGCTCGCTCTCAAGCACGTCGATAGCCCTGTCCTTCCTTTGAAACCAACTCGCTCACCCACCGACAATACAACGAATCGAATCCACGAGTCCGTCTGTACATCCAGACGGCCGCCACTCCATGGGTCGAACACTGTAGTCGTGGCTTCTCCTGCTTCCTTTTTGAATTGATTGTCCGCCATCAATGCGTCGCCTTCCATGCCGCAACGTCGCTTCCTGTGAGGCTCATGTCCAACGCATGGCGTCTCGCTGTCGCTCCCTACCACCGTCACCTGTCTGCTCCTTATCATCGGTCATCGCCAAGTTGTCTCAGTCGACGCAACCGCCCTGAGGATCAGTCGCACAGAACAGGTGCCACTAATCCGCTCACCCACATGACCATCAACTCTCACAGGCCAGTAAGCCTTCACTTGCGTCTCTACGAAGGCCACAACCATACGGGGTATCAACGATATAAGGTTCCACCGCCACTGATCGTTCCCCAGCTGGCAATCGGCACCCTGTGGCTGCCACCCGGGAGACGCTTGAGCCATTGACCGTCAGTCTCCGATAATCGCTGCGCTTGATCAAGCCCATGGCATCGCTTCCGCGCGTCTCGTGCGTCCTACGGGGCCACAACTGTCCCCACGAGTCCATCTTCAGCCCCGTGTACCTGCGGACGAACCGCACCAACCACACCAAGGTCAGTGATCTCTCGGCGGGTTGGCGTCTTCTCATTGACGGACGCGGCGTCTGTCTAGATCATGCGATGCTTCCCTCACTGCTGCCCTGAGCACCGTGAACGCAGCTACTGTGGATCGCCGTTGTACGCACACGTGCGAACCCTCGGAGACGATGGTCTCACGGTCGAAGACACCATTGTGTACGCTCGGTTCCGTCCTGTCGAATCGCCCGCTCTCCAACGTGGGCAGCGAATCATGCACAGCGAGATCGAACAGAGTCTTCAGAGTAAAGATCAATCCAAGGGCGAGTGGATCGAGTCCTCGCTCTCGCTTCTCGGCTCCACTACAACGGTGCGTGTTGTGAATGGTGACATGCAAGCAAGACGACGTCGTGGAATAACTGACGACTTGATCATTACCGCGCTGTTTCCAGTCGTGGATCTTCGAGATCAACCCCAGTGGCCGCTGGTTTTACCCATGGAGCGGCGCTGCGACGATTGCCATGCGATCAACCGACCACGTCTTTGAAGTCTTTGTCTTCCGTCGACGGGGAGAACAGGAGCTTGAGCTTCTCGCCCTCGCGACTTCGACGACCTTCCGACTCATGTCGTTTCGTCGCGGCACGAGCACAACAGCGACGCAAGAGCCCACAGTCATTGACAACTCACCGCCTCGGTATTACATCGATCCCAACGCCATGTCGACCACGCGCGCCGCGAGTCCCACGCAGCCTTACTACCCCTCCTCTCATGAAACCAGTCAGTACTACCTTCCTCTTGACTCCAAACGGCCCCTTCCTGAGGAAAATCACCGACCAGTGAGGCAGCCCATGGGGTCGATCACTCGTCTTGGAGTCCTCAGCACACTGCAGCAGTGGCTCCGAGACATCCCTGTCACGAGCGTCGGCTCCCGGGCGATGCTCGAGTGGGAACAACTCGTCCATGCAGCTTGTGACGCCCGCTTGACGACACAACAGCTCAACATGTCGTCGCGCTTGGTGCCGATCATCACTGCGCTCGACAGGAAGTCCCCGTTTACCATGACACCATTGGTCACCACTCGAGAAGCTCCGTCGTCGCCTCACCACACTGTCGACGCCATCGTGCGGCTCTTTCTGTACTTGTGGCTGGATGAAGAGAGTTGTAAAACCTCCAGAGCAGCCATCGACGAGTGCGTCATCGATGGCTTCCGGCCGGACCGCACAGCTCTGGCGTCTGATTATCGACGGTGGCTCGGGGAGATCGAAGCTCGTGTACAGCGCTATGCAGACGCATTCACCCAAGCGTCGTGGGAACAAATCATCGCCGCGGCGTCCAAGCACGCGGTCTCAACTCATGTGCTCGCGAGCGTTAGCGACCCACTGGGCTACCGATCCTTTGTGGCGCAGTGCCGCGAGCGGTTCGTTCTCCAGCGTCCAGTCAGTCCCATCGCCAAGAGGCGGAAACGCACGGCACCGAGTATGAGCCAAGCTCGTGTGTGGCAATGTCGTATGGAAGAACTGTCCGTCGAAGCGGACGGTGGTCCTCGGCATTCGCTATCGGTGCTCGCTCTCGTCCACTTCTGGCGTCAATTGAGCTGTGTACGGATGCAAATCACAGGCGAGTCTTTGCGAGTTGCGTCAGTGTTTGAGTCACTCGATAGAGACGACACATGTGCTCAGCTGATCCTCGATGGGCACCATCGGTGGGTACGGTGGCTCCCAAACGGAGAGCCCACGATCGGAACGACGCTCATGGGGTATGTGGTCGGCGATTACATTGGGAAGTGCACGAGAGCGGGCACAGTGCATGTTACGACGTATGCGTGGCCAGTGCACGAGGCCCAGAGTGCGTACGCGTTCCACTGGACGCTGGAAGCGTCGTCTCTGGTACGAAGTACGTCGACTGTCGTCAGTTTGGTGGTCGAAAGTGCTCGGGTGCAGTGGACACGAGACGTCACAGCGTTTGAGACGATGCGCATTCATGAAAAACTGCGGCGTGTCAATCGATGGCGCCACGCGTGCGAGGCCCGACTGGTATATCGAGCACGCCCGCACGGTGCGAAAGCGTGGTGAAACAGAGCATCGAAATGGAACTACTAGTAGTATGATGATACTTTTCTCAAGGTTTGTTGATGGCGTACTTGTGGAGTTTACACTCTCTTGTCCTCTGGAAGCGGAAGTCCGGTCCACAAAACATGGTTCCATATCTGTCACATTCGCATTCGTCTCGATCACTAGTCTCCAGACGAATTCCCCGCCTACTGCTTGCTCGAAACTGGCATTCCTCCACCGACGACACGTTTTCGGTGGTTCCGTATTGTTCGTTCAGTGGTTCATGGGGTCGAGGACTTCGTCGACAGTCTGTAGGCGTCGAGCACTATCAGAAAGCAGCAGTTGTGACTTGAGTGCAATGGTTGGGGTGTTGATCGAGTCCTGGGGCCCCCATTGTTCGTAGGACGCCCTGAATTCCGACACGTTGCACGCACACAAACGCTGGTTCTTTTGCACTCGCCATGCTGGACAATGGCGATCCAGTGAGCAGTATAAAGAGCTTGATCCCCAGTGACCACACGTCTGCCAAGACCGGGTCGTACGCGTCTCCACGAACGACTTCGGGTGCCATGTAGTTGAGCTTACCCACGACGTGAGCTGACTCATGGTGGCCACGTCTGGTGATACGAGTGGCAAGTCCAAAGTCACAGATCTTGAGCGTCGCGTCCTGCCCGCCACGGAGCATCTGGTGGAAGATCACGGGCGCCTGACGCTCTGCAAAGCGACCGCTTGGTTGTGATTGCAGCCAAGTGAGGAGGTCGCCACGTGGACAAAACTCCATGGTGATCACCAGCGCCTGTGGCTGGTGGATGACACTGAAGGAGCGGACGATGTTGGTAGACTGAGGAGTCTGCCAGCCACGTTGGCTTCCTCAATTTGGGAGTGTTTCTACTTGGTTGGTGCGATGGATCTGCTTGACAACACGCTCGTCGGCTTCGTCCTATGGGTGTTGACGCATACAGAGGAAGATGTCGGCCGTTGGTCGGCCGTGGAGCTGACGAATGCTGACGAGGTCGCCAAGAAGATGCATCGTTGCTTCGACAACGACACGGCTGTGGTCAGCTAGGGAGATCGGATACATAGTGGGGGAGAAGAGCAGTCGGCGCCTGGGAGAGGGAAAGCCGACCGCGCACTGCCAGTGTGCTGGGCTCTCGAGTCAGCGGTTGGTCGTTGCTGAAGCTGCGCAAGGGCCATCATCCATTCTTGCTTTTTATTGCGAGACTCAGCCGAGCACCTACCCAGCCACAAGACGAGCCACACCGATGCGATTTGGTACGTGGTACTGTATACATGTAGACGCAGCTTAGAGTACATCGAAACTGTATGCAAGCCTGCGCGAGAGCAGTCGATGGATCCTCTGACAGTACAGTGTGCGCCGTTGTCTTCTTTCTTGCGCGTCAAATGATCCACGAAGGTGAGCATTACGACTATAGTACGTAGCACGCGGAGCGAGACACACAACGTGACAGAACAACGCAGTGTGGAGCCCAGGGAGTGGCCTGCCAGTTTTATACAGGTGCAGGAAGCGAAGGGGTCCGTAACGCGTGACGTGCGCCAGAGTGGACACTTTACTACAGCCACTGTTCTGTCGTTTGTCTACTGTACTAAGGACCGGTCTTCAGTACCACGTACAGTAATGGATCGCATCGCCACGGTTCCTGGCGGCTCATACCTTCACCTTCACTCCATTTGCTGTACAGGATCCCCCGGGGCCAAACGCTGAACGTCGAACAGCTTCCTCTCGTAGTTGATGCCGCCTTCTGTACCGCCTTCCGATGCGTCCTGCTTCCTCGATGCACAAGTTCTGAAGCAGCTCTTAGACTCCGTCTTCAGTTGGCATGGCGTCAAGGATGGTGCGCTAAGTGAGCCAGGCCTTTAGAGTTGTGACACCCTGCTGATCTTCTTCTTCTTTTCCGATGGTGTACTCGCTGAATGGTTCTGCCAGAGGCAAACTCGACGGTCCATTTGATGTTGATCTCTCTCGTCCATCATCGCTGTGCATTGTCAGCCTACATGTCGTCATTGGCCGTGTCTCCAGTGCCGTCTTCTCTCTGTATGGGCAGTACAGGGATCCTAGCTCGTGTGTGGTCGTCTGTTGATTCGTTGTCAGTCATATTAGCGTAGGCGATAACGCGCTGCCTCGACGGCGATGAGATCAGAGGCGGCTTCTCGGGCAGCATCTCCGTCGTGGTTTCTTCTTCTTCGCCTCTATCGACTACTACAACAGCTTCAGTATTACCCGTGGAAGTCGCAGTTGTCTCAGCGGCTCCAGTATCCAGCTCTTTGATCTCGGGCACCACAGGCGTCCACGCTCCCTCGCTCTTGCGGCGTTTGGACGCCAGGTAGAGCTCGTATTCGATTTCCACGAGCTTGGTGTTGCTGAAGTACCGATAGAAAGGCGTGGCATTGGGAAGCCACTTGACAATGGGCATGGACAGAGGCTTGAGTTCCTTCACGCCGACGTTCTTGACGCTCCCGATGCCCTTGACTAGGGATATCGGACGCACTTCCAACGCACTGCTGGTGTGGCTGCTGTCGTCCATGGGCTCGACGTGCACCACAGGCGTGTTCTTGCCCGCGCCCGTGTGGTAGCGCCGGTTCTTCCCCACCAGGTTCTTCTTGGACGTCTTTCGACGGTTAAACTTCATCACATGAGCCATGAGGAACACGCGGCTCTCTTGTGGTGAGAACGTCTGGTGGTTCTTGGCGTACACCAAGTAAAACAGCGACAAGAGCACCACCACGACCATGAACGCCATGATCTCAGTACCCGAGCGACCCTGGAAGCCGATGATCGAGACCAGTCCCAACAACCACACGCTCAGCGAGTACAAGGCGCCGGCGATGCCGAATGGGTTCTTGAATGTGCTCTCGCTTAGTCCCGGATAGAATCGCTTGAGGGAGATGTACCCGATACACTGGCCAGCGTAGCCCAGGAACGCCGCGGCAAAGCATACGTTGTTCAAGTACTCATCGATCTCCGGGACGAAATGCACCACGAGACTCAGCATGTAGCTGAGGGTTGTTCCGAAGAGCACTGCATTGATGGGCGTGTCGTACTTGTCTGAGGTCTTGGCGAGCACCGGAGGTAGGAGCTTGGACAGTGCCATCGAGTGAATGAGCTTCCCGTACCCCCACATGAAGCCGAAGGTCGTAGCGTACGTGGCTGGAATGGAGAAAATCGTAGCGATAGACAGTTCTATGCCAAACATGATACGGAATCCGTTGTCAAAGGGTGCAAGGAGCTTGGCGACTTGGTTGAGTCCGGCTGGAGGAAGCGAAACAGTGACGAAGAAGACGAAGATGCCCAGCCCAAACAGCGTCGAGATGGAGAAGAGCTGTGCGTATGGGATGATCTTCCGAGCATCCTTCACGTCGTCGCTGGCGAGACTCAGAGCCTCGACGCCTACAAAAAACCAGCACGCAAGAGGGAGCGCCTTGATGAAGCCCGAGATCCCGTTGACGTAACGAAAGTCGGGGTCCACGTCAGCGTTCTTCTTGAAGTCTACGTGTGGGAGCGACCCGAAGCAGTACATGAGCACAGTGACGAAGGACATGAAGCCAACGACGAAGTTGAGACGCCAGAAGAACCTGTCGCCGCGGTAGTGCACGTAGCACGCGTGCATGTAGACGATGAGCCAGATCAACGGCTCGTAGCCGGCGAAGGCCGGGATGATCTCAACGACCATCTTGGCGAGAGACATCGCCGACGCAGACACATAGGCGATGTACTCGGCCGCCTCAGCACAGCCGATGAGGAAGCCAG
Source organism: Pythium aphanidermatum DAOM BR444 (assembly GCA_000387445.2). NCBI lineage: Eukaryota > Oomycota > Peronosporomycetes > Pythiales > Pythiaceae > Pythium > Pythium aphanidermatum. The sequence continues at coordinate 11,374 of KE464192.1, read as the reverse complement.
GGTAGTAGCCGAGTGTACATCGCGATAACCCATAGGCACCACCAGCAAACGGAAGGGCCCCACTGATCTCCGAGATGCAGCAGCACAACGTGAGATACGCCAAGCCAACCACGAAAAAGTCGATCAAGAAGCTGAAGAGACCGGCGTGGAGCCCGTTGTTCCACGAGAAGTACTGTCCGCCGAGGCCGATGGTGATGCCCAGCATCCAGATGTCGCGCTTGGTCGCGCCGTAACGAGCTCCGACGGGCACGTCGCTCTCGGGCGTCGCAACGACCGAGACTTCCGGTTCGGCGGTCGGCATGTCGTGCACTGTGTTGGGAGGCAGTTCGCTCGTCGCCAACACTATGGCGCGGTTGCTTGAAGCGGCTTCACGCAAAGCAGTCGATGGAGAGGTGAGAGCATCAGTCGCTTGCCTAGGAAGCTGTGAAAATAGAATGGGGGGCAACTCAGACTCAACCCATATCAACTTGAACGGGGGAATGAAACGGGGTTTTACGCTATTCTAGCGAAGAATAACGCAAGCTGTAAATTACTGGGGTGGGTGGGGCGAAATACCGGTATACTGAAGTAACGGACAATGTGGCCAACCCTCAGCGTAAGTTACGGTTGTGGGTTGGTTTTCTTCCTTCAACACTGCGGTTTTCTTTCTCCACTCTCGTTCTCTTTCTTGATCTGGCGTTCTTGTCGGCACGTCAAAGACACGACCAGCGAGCGACAGACTGACTGACTGAGGAAACGAGGGAGTCCGGCGCTCGAGTTCTCGTTCTCCTCTTCTTTTTTTTTCTCCGAGGCGTTTTGTTCTCCCCTGTTCTCTGTCTCAGCTTACTCTAGTGTGTGGCGATGGAGGACGTCGGCATCGACCGGAAGATCGTGATCGTTGGCGCCACGGATGTGGGCAAGACCTCGATCACCATGCGCTACTGCCACGGCAGCTTCACGACCCCAACGTCGGCCACCATCGGCGCGTCGTTCTTACAGAAGCGCATCGTTGTGGGGCCATCGCGCCGCAAGATGACGCTGCAGATTTGGGACACTGCTGGCCAGGAGCGCTTCCGCTCGATGGCGCCGATGTACTACCGCAATGCCAAGGCAGCGATCCTGGTGTTCGACCTGACCAACCAGACGACGTTCGAGAAGGTGAAGGAATGGCTACATGGTACGTTGGTTGCGTTCGCTACCCTGCTTTCTCTACGTGTGTCCCGTGGTGCTGACGTCAGTCTGCGATTGTGATTGTCCGATGCAGATCTGAAACAACACGTCGGCGATGATATCGGTAGGTGTTGGATGAATGCGGATGGTCATAGAGTGGCCGACTGACGCTCGAATCTCCTTCAGTATTGGCCGTAGTAGGCAACAAGTGCGATTGTCCGTCGGGCTTCAACTTCACAGCGGCGCAGCAGTTCGCACAGGAAATTGGTGCGATGGTATTCCGAACGAGTGCGAAGACGGGTGATGGCGTTGCAGACCTCTTTGAGTCTGTCGGCGAAGAGCTCCTGAAGAAACACGAAGAAGAGACCCGGAAACGACTGCGTGAGAATTCGTCCATGAGCGGCTCCTCCTTGACACTGCGACCCGAGACCATCGATGTCACGAACCAGCCTTCTGATTCTAACAAAAAGTGTTGCTGAGGCTCTCGTCCATCGGAGGTGACGATAAGAACCGACAGACTGACGACCTTAAACTGTGCATATCAATCATACTGTTTTTTGCTGTTCTCCGCCATCATTCTGTTCTTTCCACTTCGGAATGACCACCATGACTCTTTTGTTTTTTTTTCAGGTTTTGTATATTTGTTCTCGTTACTTCACGCAGACTTCCATGCGCCGCGAGGGAACATGGAAGGCCGTCATGGTGCAGGGGGCTGCTCGTCGTGCTCGTGTATCACGCCACACACTCACGACTCACACACACGCAGAGGAATGGAACGCACTCAACGACTTTCACGAGCTCCGTCGCTTTGCTATTCGTCGCCAGCCGCTCTTCCGACACGAGAGACTCGATCCGCGGGCGTGCTTACTGGCTGGTGTTCTGTAATAAGGTGTTGATCTTGTCGATCTTGGTGGCGAGCGACAGATCAATGAAGTAGTTGCCGATCTGCACCTTGAGGCCACCGAGGATCTCTGGGTCGACGACGGTCTCGAGGAGAAGCACCTCACCCTTCTGGATGCGGCTGCCGAGAGCCTTCTTGACCTGGTCGAGCTGAGCCTTCGAGAGAGGGTCAGCCGAGGTGACCTTGGCCTTGACCTCACCACGGTAAGCGCTCATGAGCTGCTTGTACGAGCCAATGACGCCGAGGGTGTCTGGCAGACGGCCGTTTTCAGCGAGCACCTCGAAGAGACCAGCGACTGGCTTCGAGAACTTGCCCTTCTCCATGACCTTCGAGATGTCCTCCTTCTTCGAGGCACGCGCGATGGTTGGGTCCTTGAGGAACGAAGCGAAGTTTGGCTCCTTGTTGATCGTCTCCTCAATCGAGAGCAGCTCCTTCTCAACCGACTCGAGCGTATTCTGCTTGGCGGCGACCGAGTACAGAGCGTTGGCGTAACGGGCGTTGACACCGAAGAGCTGGAGCTTTGGCTGCGTCATCGTGCCGAAGCCGCCAAGCTCAGCGACTTCAGGCGCGACCTTCGTGGCCAGCGCACGGGCGTTCTGTGGGGCCGAGCGGCACGCGTTCTTGATCGTCGACGAAAGCATATCTGTTGAAGCACACCACGCATCAGTAGATGCTCTCACCCGTCACGCCGAAAGCAAGTGACTTTGCGCAGCTCCCACTGCAGCTCCATGAGCAAGTAGACCATCAAACGGTAGCACGAGACACCAGCTACACGCCTGGTTCATTCGCCTCTTCCTAGAGGCCGTGTGGGAGACGCAGCGGACCACGGCGCACGTGGCATCTCAGCTTTCGGCGCACATGCGGCTCCGCTTACCTGTCGGATATCTGGCGGAGCTCTTGACTGGCCCAACGCAAAGCGTACGGCGGAGAGGAGGGGGCGAGCACGCGCCCACCGTCGAGCGGCGCGCGAGGTTTTAACTCAACTATAAGGTTTTACTTCCATCAACGCATTCGCCTCTACACAAAAATACCAACGTTTTCTCCGATCATTTTGAATATATATTATTGGAGGTAATTGAATCTAACGTTTCTATCGACGACGCTTTTGTGTCGCTTGGGGCGCATGCAACTTGACCAACATCTCTGTGGGTGACGGCAAATGCGCGAGATCGACGGGCACGCCGTCGAGCCGCACGCCGCCCTGCTCCACGGCTGCATGTAGGTTCCACGACTCCATGTACCGGTTGAATGAGCGTACGGTGCCGCGCACGTCGAGGCTCTGGTGGGTGAACAGAGGAGTGGGTGGAGCCACAGGCGTGGGAGATCCCTGGGCCGACTTGGCTCGCATGGTGATTCCAAGAGACGGCTCTGCGGCCACGAATTCCTCGCGCATGACCTCGTCGAAGATCTCAAACAGCGCGTCGCTCTCTTCCTCCTGCATGTCGCCGCGCTGCTCCATGTCCTTGAGCGTATCCGCCAATGCGCGTCCCAACAGCGTCTGCCCATACGCCATCTTGAACCAGGCAAGCAAAACCAAATGTCACTAATCATGTCTCTCCCCCACAAACCCTCTTACCTTCTCGATAGTCACTCGGTCGAGGTCCTCTTCCGTACTTAATCGGAGAGTCCCAACACCAGTCGTCTCCACCTGGGACCCCCACCAAGCACACCGGAGACCATGGCGATCCGCGAGGAGCACGACTTCCTGAGCGAGAATGAGCGCGCGTTCCTCTTCGCCAGCATCCATGACAAGCCCCACGTGCGCGCCGATGGCCGCGAGCTCATGCAGCAGCGCAAGGTGCGTGGTTTTCGTGGGATTTTCCCGTGTTTTGTACGCGCATGAACGGCATCTTGACGCGCTCTGTGGCCATTAGATCCGCGTGCAGTTCCGTCGCTCGGAGGACCAGAGCCAAGCAGAAGTGCAGCTCGGCCGTACACGGTACGACGCGTCCACACAGCGCCTGTGGGTACAGGTGGTCGATACTCATCCCGTGTCTATCTACTGCACAGAGTGATCGCCAATGTCCATGGGGAGATTGTGCCGCCATTTCCAGACCGTCCGACCGAAGGCTTCCTCCATTTCAACGTCGAGTTGTCGCCCATGGCGTCGCAGAACTTTGAAGTCGGACGCCCCACGCCCTTGGCTGTCGAACTCGCCCGCATTGTGGACCGAGGCATCCGCGAGTGCCGCGCTCTGGACACGGAGGCACTGGCCATTGTGGCCGGGGAGAAGGTCTGGTCCATCACGTGTGACATCCACGTCGTGGACCATGGTGGCAACCTCATCGACTGTGTGTCGCTGGCCGCCATCGCAGCCATGATGCACTACCGCCGGCCCGAAGTCTCGGTCCAGGGAGGGGCGACGACCGTGTACAAGATCGACGACCACGCGGCCGTGCCGCTGAGTCTGCACCACATTCCGATCTCCATTTCGTTCTGCTTCATCGAGACCAAGGACGCGGAGGGACACAACGAGCCGATTATCTTCATGGATCCGACGGACCGAGAGGAGCGCGTCACGGACGGCAGCATGACGTTCACGTTCAACTCGTTCCGAGAGCTGTGTGCCGTGCACAAGATCGGCGGTGCCGCCATTTCCACGACCGACGTACTCAAGTGTGCCAACATTGCGGCCGCGCGTGTGGCTCAATTGACCGAGTTCCTCAAGGAAGAAGCTGAGAAGGCCGACAAGGAAGCCACGGACCGCCGTCGGGCGATGCTGCGTGGCCGGGAGTTCGCCGATACGTCGTCGCTGTCGAGCACGGAGATCAAGCAGCACCGAGCCGAGGTGGATCTTGGTATGATGACCGACTTCAAGACGCTGCATGCGCCGATCGCACTGCGGGAGGACCCAACTCAGGCAGAGAACGACGCCAAGGTGTCGTCCATGGCACAGCTTCTCGAGTCGCTGGAGCAGGCCGCTGGCATTGCGGAGGACCAGCCACAAGCACAGGGCTCAGGCCTGGAGATGGACGAATCAGCACGAGCAGAGTTCCAGCAACTCGCGGCGGGTTTCAACATGCGCGAGCTCGTCGCAGGTGCGTCGGAGGCCAAGCCCAGCAAGCCCAAGGCCACACCAGTGGCGCAGCCTGCCCCTAAGAAGCAGTCAAAGCCGGCTGATAGCGACAGCGAAGAAGAGAGCGTCGTGGTGCAGAGCGAGTTCACGCCTTCGACACCAGCCAAGAAAGAGAACGAAGAGAACGTCGCCACGAAGCCCACGCCGTCCAGCAAGAAGAAGCCAACCAAGAAGAGTAGCAAGAAGAAGACGGCGGGGAGCTCCAGTGAGGACGAAGTGGATCTCAGTGCCGCCGTGAAGCGGAAGGTCGGCGCCAAAAAGTGAGGACTTCTAGCACAGTGTTTACGATAATATAGATTTCTTGGAGCCC
>KE464191.1:1031-13370 GCA_000387445.2 Pythium aphanidermatum DAOM BR444 | reverse complement strand
CATGAACCTCAACAAGCAGCTCAACGACGAGATCAAGAAGGGTGGCGATGTGCACCTCTTCTTCGGGCCGCAACAAGCCATTTTCGATGGCAAGGACCGCACGCGCGCGCTCCACGGCGAGCGTAAGATCCAAAAGACCGCTAAGAAGTTCTGGTACGACCGGACCGAGATGCTGCCAAATGGCTACAGTCGTGACTCATGTACACTCGGCGTGTCGTCAGGTTGATGTCAGAGCCACTCTCGCTGGATCGTGATAGCACCACGTCTCTCGTGGGCTTCCCAGCTGAGCCAGCGAAGGGTAGCGCTATTGCCAGCACCTTGTCTGCAGCGGGACGATTCCTCGGCCAGAAGGTGCGCAGAGCCCCATACGTTCTGCTGACGGTGGCTCATTCGCTCATGGCTCCAACAGGTTGCACAGATGAAGCTGCCACCTACCCATGTGAACGAGGACTCATTCTGTGATGGCTGTGGTATGGACCCGATCGTTGGTAACATGTACACGTGCTCGTCCTGCGACAATTACAGCCTCTGTGAAAGCTGCTACCAAGCGGTGAGTTCGTCACACGAATCTCATGGATCCTGGAGTTCTTAAGCTGTGTTCTCGTCTAGGGTATCCACGGTTATGAAGACAGCGAGCTGCTCAAGAACGTGCGTGAAGATTTCGCGCTGCGGAACATTGTTGAGCGCTGCAAGAACCGCGTGCCAGAGAAGGTCTTTGAGGTGCTGATGAAGAAGGTCTGCAAGGGCCAGGTGGACAAGTTCAACTTCTTGGCCAAGTGGATCAGCGGCCTTGTGCTCGGTCATCCTTTGCATGAGTTGTCGGTGCGAGGTATCGAGATCCCTCACCTTGACTCAGAGACGCGCACAACGCTTGTCGAGCTGCTGACCCCTGTCCTTGCCGAGCGCACTGACCTTGAAGTCTGCATGGAGTGGTTCTGCCCGGTACGTCCACATGTGAATAATGGACTGGAGTCCAAACTAAAAGCTGTGTTTGATAGGAGGCCGCAAATGAGCTTGCACCAAGTGCGCTCCGTAAACTGGAGACACTGCGCATTTGGGTGGCGACTGACAAGGATTCCAAGTCGCCTTTCACTGCCTCAAACAAGCAGGACATCACACGGGAAGACGACACGGAGTCTGATGCTTCCGCGTCAAGTTTGAAGGATGCTCTGAGCTCCCCCGGTCCCGGCAGCCCAACATCGATCACCTACTCACCTCGCCATGGTGAGTTCATGGGCTCCCCACCAGCCTCGCCACGGAGTCCTCCACCTGAGGGCTTTTCCTCACCGTCATCGCCTCGTAGTCCTCCAATGGATGCATTGTCGCCACCGGCGTCGCCCCAGTTCGCTGCACTCTCGATCTCAGACTCAATTGCGAACTCGATTTCGAACTCAATTGCCAACGACAGTGTCAAAGACGATACCGAGACCCAGTCTGACTCGGACGGTCGATCCGAGTCGAGCGTTATTGAGCCCAAGGTCGTAGATGGCGGCGTGTCTGCTACGGGACATCGCTCTGAGGGCATCGAAATGTAGATGACGACGCAAGGGTTAGTTTGGTATGAATCTCGATCTCCATTTTGTGGCATCTCGTAGTCGTCACTCGCGTCGGCGACTTCATCCTAAGTGCCAAAGTAGGTCCGTCGCTGTGAAAGTAATACGGAACAATTCACGTTTCGATCTTCTCTCCTGAACCTAGCTGATAGAGCGACTGGAATACACCTCAGTTCTTTGCACGGTAGAAGGCGAGGTAGGCCATGTGCCAATCACCACCACCTTTGAGCTTCACGATGTCCTCGGTCTTGCATGGTGACACGTCGTCATCGTCGTAGCAGAACCAGTCGTCGCCCTTGTCGCGCACCCAAGCCATGTAGTGACCCGAGTCAGCCGAACGACCCTTGTGAGTCAAGATGGCATACAGTTCGTAGTTGCCCTGGAAGTCAGCTGGGAGACCGATACCTGGAGACTTGGCACCCATCGACATAACCTTGGCTGCCTCAAGTGCAGCAACCTCGTCAGCTGAAAGACCCTCCATGTCTTCGTCCCTCGATTTGTCAGCAGCACCGTCAACAGTCGATCCGTCCGCTGGTGCATTCTTCTGGATTCCCGAGTAATGTAAGAAAATAGAATAGGACAAAGATCAGGTCAACTCGTTTTACGTACCGAGTCCTTAAACTCATTCAGGATCTTCTCTGCATTCTTGTCACGAGCGATCTTCATGGTTGCCTTGAGTTCATCCGAGCAGAACTCGTAGGCATCGAGCACCTGCGGGAAACTGATGGGCTACGTAACCATCGACCAAGGTTAGATAACTGAATGTGAAGCATCACGCTAGTTCATGCGCTAAATGAGCTTACTCGGAGCATTTTGCACTTGACACCCGTGTGGTCGCGGCTCTCAGGCGTAAGCTTCCAGTAGAAACGCATGAACTGGACGCAAAGGTACTTCGGTAGGCGGTTGATACGCAGGGTTTTCTTCCACTGTGCATTTCGCCCGAGAACATCTGAGTGCTTCTCGATCACGCCTTCCAGTCCCTACGTCAACAGTCAAACACGCGTAAGTGATCATACCAGGGGTTCACCATCACGCAATGACGCACAATCTTGATACCCTCCGTCACATGGTTCGTTTCACTGGTAATGTTGCACACGAGCTTGAGAGCCTTCTCATGCTTTAGTACAGGCACCTCAACATCTGATTCGGCACACTCGAGCTTCTCACTCATGTCCAGGCCGAAGAGCGCATCGACCATGTTGCTAGTTGGTCCGAGATCGGAAATGCTTCCAGCCGGTGCAGTCAATGTGCGCGAGAGAGTCGACCAGAGCGTCATGAGAAACTCTTCACTGTCCTGCTGCATAAAGCCACCGCGTGGCGACTGTTGCGCGAATTGAGGGAACGCACGACGCAGGACAGACACGAAGAGCGCCGGCGTAATGCTGTCGACGCTCCCGTCGAGTTGCTGGTACATGTCGCGCAAAGCCGACGTGAAGTTGTTATTCAAGTCGGCGGACACTCCACCGCCGTACTTCTTGAGCGCATCTCGGAATTCCGTCACAGGGCGCAGGCACTGAAGCGTTGCGTTCATGTAACATGTGTTACCGAGGTTGACAAGGCCGGCCGGGTAGACGACACCCGCGGCGGCGACTTCCTTCGAGGAGAGATCCTCAAGGAACACAATGGCCTCCTTCGGCTTCTCCACAACCTCCGCGGATCCCATGAGCATGATCGTGGCGCCGTCCACGAGCCCGGCGATGGCGCTGAGGTCGGTGTCGTCCTTGAGCATGCCCTTCCAGGCCTTGCTCATGAGCTTCTGACGCTCCACAGGCACGAAGGTCAGCGCATAGAGCTGCGCCTTGAGCACGGCCACGGACGCGCTCTTGTCCACTGGGATGCCCTCGAAGAGCTGCTTCCCCCACTTGACGCTCACCGTCACGCTCATGCTGCTCGCTGGGGCTTCGGTCGCTTTCTGAGCTACGTGTAGCTCCAGCTTCAAGAGAGCAGGCGGGTCAAAAGGAAACGGGTCGGGTTTAGAACCCACCACATGCTCAACCCAGAAGACAATCATTCCGGCCAAAAAGCGTATCCACTGATATTAGTCAGATTCACTTCAACTGAGTTAACTATTGGAGAAGCGCAGCGGCGACGCGGTTGTTGGCAACACGGAAGGCTGTCGTGGAGAGCCAGGCGCTGTCATGAAGCTTTGCGTCACCCATTTCTTGGTCTTCGTACATCTCGATTCGTGCGTGCGTGCGGTTGACGACGTGGAAAAGCCCAAAGCCGTAGTTCGCTTGACGGAATGCAGACCAAACTGGCTTCGGATGGATATATGTCGGCGCAAGACCCTCACGGTTGCCGCCGTCGCCCAACACAACGTAGACAATACCGTCAGGTCGAATTTGTTCTTTGTATACGGCATACGATCGCTCGTATGCATGAACATGACCAGAGAGGACGAGATCGACCTTGTATCTGAAAAGGATGTCTTCCATGTGGGCTTTCATGTCGACATGTGGCTCATGACCTTGGTGCGCTGTGTTACTGTTGTACCATGGGCCATGCATCATGACAACAACCCAGGGAGTTAGATTTCGGTCGATGCGCTCGAGCTCTTGTTCAAGCCACTTGTACTGGGGAGACGTTGGGTCACTCGGGACGTAGGGAGTCAAGACAATGAAGTGAACCATTCCCGTTCGGAATCCAAAGTACAGATTCTCGCGCTGCATTGCATCTTGCTGGTTGTACGGCATACGGAAGCGTTGCTGGTACGCGACAAAGCGATCCACATTTTGCTGACATGGTCGCTCCTCTTCGTGATTACCTGCAGACACCATCCAGGGGCACGTCGATGACAACGGCTCCACCAGTTTTCCCCAGCTATCCCACCGTGGCTGGAAACTGTCAGCATAAGAGAGATCTCCGGCATGGAGAATCGCCGTGATGTTGGGCTGGTTGACAAGATGACGAACCGTTTGTTGTGAGAATTCAGTTTGTCTGCGTAGCCACAGACATGAGCAAGTCTTGATCAATATGAAGGGGTCATATACTTACCCCAGGTCTCCAATTACTGCAAAAGTAACCGGCTGGGAACTGCCCACGGAAGCAGGCGTGGTGAAGGTGAGCAACTCGCTCCATCCTCCGCTCTGATCGCCGCATTGATCTATCCATTTAATCACACGTCGGAAATCACGCTTCCAAAGGAAAACAACTTCAGAACTTACAAAAATAGGTCGTAGATGGCTCGAGCATCGCACCATCTAGTACGACGTGGTGAAACCATGGAGACGTATACTCGCAGAACTCGTACTGGGTGCATGGCGACGAGGCCTCGACAAGCGTAGACAGCTCACTTGGTGTGCGGCCGAACCGGACAAGCGACTGCTTCGTTGAAGCGGATGTCGCCCAAGAGACGGCAATTCCTCCGTGAGTTGTCGCTTGCTTGTACGTCGTATCGAAGAGGGCGATGTGCACTTGAGACGGTCGCGTTGCGTCGATGTCCTTTTGCTGACGTAGCGTCAGCCCTGACAGTCGCTGAAGTGTAGCTGAGTCTCCTCGCCACACAGAGCCAGCGACGATCGTCACTGCGAACGCCAGCAGCACCAGCGCCGCCATGCCTCTCGTTAGGAGCCGCATTCTCGTCACCCCTCCGACAGATCGTTCTCCAAGTTCTTCTGAGAAGGATGAGTCCGCTAGAAACGGGGCATGACTGTTTTGGGTATGTTTAACAAACGCCATTTGGGCACTTGGCAGAGCACCGTAGTAACTGCTGCGAGCTGACCCGTGTGAGTGCGCAGCTCCCATGTCTGTCATGCTGGGTGGTGAGTTGAGTCGAGACCGAGGCCTCCTGTGGTGGTAGTGAGCAACTGGGAAACTGGAGGTTTGGTCACTGAGCACCACTGACTGCCTGAGCAGCGTCGAGGCAAGGCCTCCAGCGGCACCGCCCGAACAGGTCTCACCAGCAGCCCAATTTGCATTGACTGACGATGCGCATGGAGCCAATCGCGACGCAGATGCGACGGAGCAGAAGCTTCGGGTTCGGCGCCCCATGGAGGTCGAATCTTGAAGCGCCACAATGTGGACCACACGAGAAGCAAGTCACAATCTTGTCAGACGACCTTCGCGTCACATGTGTTAAGAACCGCCTTGTGGCCTACCCTACGCACCGTCAAGAGCCACGACCCGATGGAGCGATCTCATGGAGACCGAGCACGTTGGCAGAGACACTTCGGATTCCGAGACGAAGTCGATCTGCTCTATGAACAGTACCCTTCGCCTCGAAGGCCTCGGCTGCCGACGAAGGAGGACGCGGTTGCGCAGTGGTTCGTACGACTCTGACATTTTTTTGTGATCTCAGTTGACGTAGATGACACAGGCGTCATGTCGTGTTTCCCGAGGGCCCCGATGAGCTGTTGGGAAATGAGAATGCAGTATCGCTCCTACATGAGCTTTCTGAAGGCCGTCAGTCGGTGCTTTGTAACTTTCTCGTTAGTGTAAGTGTGGTGAGTTGGAGGGTATGATCGGACGAGAGGACTGAAGTTTCGAATCTCCAAGGGGGGCGAAGGCTCAGGAAAGAAAGCATTCCTGCGCCTTCTCCAGAACGCTCTTCCAAATGCTGTTGGCAGAGAGAAGAAATGCGTCATTATAGCGTTCGATGCGTCGATGCTTGCGTGAGAGTTGTCTTTGGTATCATTTCGAGCTCCACCTCCTAACTTCCGCTGCCATGCAGTGAGAAGGAGCTGATGAAAAAGATGGAGGTGGCTACAAAGAAGGTCGACACTTCAAATTCCATCACATTTCTGACTATTGATCATTGTGAAGTGTAAGGCAATCATGTGGTGTCTAGTGTCTACGTTCGCTCATCTTCACTCGTCACTACGCAGCCTACCAGTTGCTTTCCAGCAACATCATTTATTACCTTTCATGGCCGTGTGCAATGCCAAGAGTATTTTCGCCATCATATGCATTCGTCCAGATGCGGATAAGCTCCCGGAACAGCTCAGACAACGTGCTTGTCTCGTGCATATGCATCCTCTGAACAACATGCAAGTGCGCTTGAAGATTCTTCTCATCTGTAAGTCTCAGCGTGTACGTGCCACTTTGTTTTGTTATGATCTCCATGATCCGTATGAGAAACATGAATGGCTCAGATCGGATATGAGCGACCTGGAATGGAAGCCTTACTTGAACACGCCAAATTCAAGCTGCTACCCAGCATCGCAATGCTCGGACAAATATTCCTGTCCCATCAGTTCGTGAGTGTCGAAAATGTGCATACGTTTATCAAGGCCAAGTCCAGCTCCATCGTCTTAGCACGGGCCGATCCTGAGTCTTCCACTAGCATTGTTGCTCCTACCCCATTTCCTCTTTCTATTATCGCGATGAACCAGCCCCTACGTCGGTGTAGGCTATGCACACTCCTACCTCCATGCAGCCACGTGACTATTCAAAATCTGTTCGATCGAGTGCAGCGTGTTCGTGAGCTCTACCCTTCTCGTGAAGATTCGGCAGTAATGATGTGTCCGTCCTTCGCGCGACGAGGCATCTGCGCGAATATCCAAGCCATTGGGAGGTGTCGGTACGCGCATCCACTGCACATTCACACGATCGACACCACTGCGCTTGTAAAACGATGCGCGGTTCATACTCTACCTTTCCCGTGCGAGCATTGTGACCATATTTGCGAAGACAAGCTTTCTCTTCAACGCGAACAGGCGGCTATCGCTCGACTACAAAAGGAGAATAACACAGCGAGAAAGCTTCTGGTCGCGAAAGAGACGGCAAGGTACATGTTTGTACGAGAGCATTCCAAATCAGTCAAGTGGGGCGCGGCAAGGAAAGAGTTCGAAGAGAAGTTGGGAGAGCTCGACGCGGAGATCCAAGAGATCTGCAAAGCTCTCGATGCCCAAGAGGAAGAGGGGAGTAAACGCCAACTCCACATCACACGACTGACGGATAATGTCGCCAGAGGGCGGAGCAAAGGCCTGGGTAAGGGCAGAGGCAAGAGCCAATCTTTTTATTGACGCTAAACACCTCGTGTAAACGCGATTTGTGTTCTTTGCTGTTGCTGCTGCAGACGCTCATCCTCTCGCTTCTTCTGCTCCAGTGCAATGCTGTCGCAGTATTCATGCAAGGGCAGACCACGTGGGTCGAATACACTTGGATCAAAGTTGCTTTGGAGTTCGTCTATGCCGAAGTATTCGACGACTTTGTCTAGAATATATGGGTTCGCCACCTCCTTCTTCGTCTGCAGGTTCTCCTGAAACGACTTGGCACGCTGAAGCCTCGACACTTGGTCTTCCTTCGGCACGTGCTTCTGTAATTCCATGAAACGCGCTATTCTTGCCTGCACTTGTGGGTCTGCGGAGCCCAACGGTTCATTGGGCAGACCTTCGATCTCGATTGTCGTCGCACGGACCTTCGTTGTTGCTGGTGTAGCGACAGGAACGACGTGTGGCTGTGGCTTTGGGTCTTCAGAGCGCTCTTCATCGCTGGCTGAGCCGTAGTCGAGGCCGAGGGAGTTCATTGTCTCGTACTAGAGATGAACACGGTGACGAACCCTCTCGACCGCCTACGCGAGCAACGGGCGCAGCGCCTTCTACTGGCGTTACAGGATGACCTGCGCGCTCAAATGCGCCAAGAAGACGACGAAGCCGGGCGTCGCGGGCGCCACAAGCCAGTGCGAAGTGCACAGCAGCGATTACAGCAGAGGATCGCGCGTCTCGCGGAGCCGACGACGCGCGAGCACGTGTGGAATCGCTTGGTGGTCCCTCAGTTCCAAGTAAGTTACCCTACCCGTTGTATGAAAGGCTTTCATCAGTTAACTTGAGATGAAAGGGCACGCCAATCAATGCGCTGCCCAAGACGCGAGAGTTCTGGCGGCATGTGGATGTGAGCAGATGGACCAAGCAGCAGTTGGACGTGGCATGCGAGCTGCTGGACCTGCCACCGAGTGGCAAGAAGGCGGAGCTCGTCGCACGACTGCAGGACTGGGTGTTCGAGCCCGAAATCCGCGCGAGACGAGAGGAGCAGGAACGCCAAGAGCGCGAGCACGAGCGCACGTTGGCGGCAGGCCGCGTTTTCGCGTGTGGTCACAACTTCCATGGTGAGCTCGGTCTGGGCGACAGGACTGAGCGCCGGCGTTTGACGGAGATCGAGAGTTTTCGAGGTGTCGCCATAGCACGAGTGATAGCGGTGCGTGAGTGCGCTGCTGGTGGTGGCGAGATGGTGTCGACTGACAGCGGCGGTGCGCAGGGATACGACACGAGTTTCGCATTTGCGTTGGCGAGCGACGGTAGTGTGTTCACGTGGGGTGGCGGAGGGCAGTTCGCAGCCGGCGCACTAATACCGAGAGAATCGCAGTCGCCTCGAAGGAAAGTGCCAAAGCCGAGGGCGCCACCTCCTCCAGAACACGAGAATCTCGCATGCGCCCCCGTGCCAGTCAATGAATCCTGTTTCTTAGTGCCACGGGTCGTCTCCCTGCTAAGTGGCAAGTGTGTGGCGTCAATCAGTTGCGCACGTAACGATGGGCATGTCACGCTCGCGACATCTGAAGGTGTTTGCTTCTCGTGGGGTCGGAATGAGACTGGCGAGCTCGGTGTCGATCCAAACGATACTCGAGCGATGGCCCTCGCGAGCGCTGTGCTGCCGGCACCTGTGACAGCATTCAATACGCCTGAAGGAGTAGTCCGAGTCGTCCAAACGAGCGTGGGCAACTGCCATAGCGCGGCCGTGACGGAGGCCGGTGACTTGTTCACGTGGGGAGCATGCTGGAGTGGGCAACTTGGCCTAGGTGTGAACAGACGAAAGGGAGTTCGAGATCGTAGGCAGCAGCTTTTCTTCCCAACGCCGACTCCTGTGGAAGCGTTCGGGAAGACGCAGGTCACCAAGGTGTCGTGTGGCGCCGTGCATACGGCGGTGATCACATCGAATGGACAATTGTTCACGTTCGGTTGTGGCGACGGAGGACGCCTCGGACACGGAACGAAGGGCGACAACTGTGATCTCACGCAGCCGGAGCTCGTGTCGGCCCTCGAGAGAGACTTTGCGCTGGATGTCGCGTGCGCCAGTTGGCATACGCTGTGCCTCATCCGGCATCGCGGCGATGATATTGGCCAACCTGGTGGCTGGGTGTACACGTTCGGTCATGGGCTGCACGGCCAACTCGGTCTCGGCAAGCAAAAGATCGCAACGACTCCTAGTAAGCGTGCTGTTGTCTAAGGGAGGGTGCGCTGTCTGACTCGATGTGTGGTTCGACATCAGCTCGTGTGCCTCAGTTTGTGCATCGGAAGCTCCGCTGCACGCAGATCGCTGCTTCGTCGGTCCATTCCGGTGCACTGAGTGTCGATGGAAAAGTCTTCACTTGGGGTCAGAACACCTATGGCTGTTTGGGCCGTGAGCCACCCGACGGAGGGACGGAGGCTTCAGAGCCCGACGTTGTGAGCGACTTTGGCGGCTATGGCATCGGAGCGATCACGTCCATCGCCTGCGGATATCGGTTCACACTCGTCACAACGGGGCCGTGGGAACCTCTCGAACCTATGCCTCAGTTTGAGCGCAACCAAACGCTGAATCGTCATACGAAGTCACCTGTAAAGAGCAGAGATGCCAACCGCCCGTAGCACAATGCAAAAAATGGATTACTCTCAAGCAATTTATCACTTCATCAAAGTAGAAGTACTTTTAGGAGCATTACATCGAAGAAGTACGCTTAGAACGACACGGACGAGCGCACATCGCCCTTCTCACACAGCGTCGCATCCTTCTGCTGCTTGACGTACCATTCGAGGGCGGCGTCAATGCGCACAGCCTCCGCCTCGCTCACGACAACCTTGGTGGTGATGCCTGGGATGACCGAGAACTCGGTGTTGTACAGGAAATTGTTGAGTGCGAGCTTGAACTTTTCCGTGTCCTGCACAGGACCAGTGCGGGTTGGGTGGCCGAACCACTCGAGGCTCGAGATCGAACCAGCGCCGACACCAGTGCACTTGAACGTCCACTTGACGCCGGCTGGGTGAGTGTAGAAGCCGTTCAGAATCACAACACCAGCGCCACAGCTGCCCAGCATCTCCTTCGTGATGAACTTCTTCAGCGATGCACCGTCAGTCTCGGTGATCATGATTGTGTTGCCGAACGGCGACCAGGCAATGACCTGGCCCAGCGTCAGAGGGCCAGCAGGGTAGACCTTGTCGGTACGGATGCCACCACCGTTCGAGATCGAGACATCGGCCGAGCCTTCGCCGTAGAACTTGAGCTGAGCGTCGGCAAAAATGTGCGCGATTGGCGCGTCCATGGCGCGAACGACCTTGTTGGTGAGGTCAAGCGGCTCACAGAGGGTACCGACCTGACGCTCGAAGAGCTTACCAATGCGAACCGAATAGTCCTGAATCACGGCGTCAAGGGCAGCGTCCGTAGGCATGTCTTCAGTGATAGGCACAGCCGAGTGGCGCATGCGGAACGTCGCAGCGTTGGTCGCGTCCTTCGGGAAGTACTCGATGTGGGACATCCAAACCGAGCGGAAGTCGAAGTCAGCCTTGAGGTATGGCGTGCCGAAATTGGTCTGCAGCATCGACGCGTGGTCATGGCCGCCGTAGATGACATTGATGCCCGCAACCTCCTTCGAGAGACGGTTGTCATCGGCGAGATCCTGGTGGGTAAGAGCGATGATCATGTCCACGTTGGCCGCCTTCAGCTGGGCGACCTGGCGCTTGGCGGCCTCAATAGGGTCCGTCCAGAAGAGACCCTTGCTCGAGTCCTTCATATCGTACATGACGCCGAAGATGCCGATCTTGATATTGCCATTGACTGGGTCGTTGAACTCCTTGATGGCACGAGGCTTCGTACCACGCAGAAGGGCACCCGTGCTGAGCTCGTAGCAGTTGGCATTGAGCCATGGGAACTTGACGGCGCGCGACACGTTGAGGAAGCCGTCGATGCCGAAGTCGAACTCGTGGTTGCCAAGACTGGCAAAGTCGACGCCAATGGCATTGTGCGCGTCAGCCATCTGCATGCCCTTGAACTGGGACGACCACAGCGACGGGGACATCGTGTCGCCAGCAAAAAGCACGAGGCTGTTGGGGTTCTTCGCCTTCATCGCCTTGGCCACGGGCACCACACGCGATGGGCCACCAAGGTTGATGCCATTGACCGTGTCCTGGAGCATCTCGTACACATCGTTGTACGCGAGGATGTCAATCACGGCGGACACGTTGCGGGCAGCGTCAGCCTGGCCGGCGACAGCGGCGAACACGGCAAGCACAAGGGACTGGAGGAGCTTCATACTGGGTCTAATGACGCGAGTGGGGGACTCTGCCAGTTGAGGAATGGACGGCCGGAGCGGTGCCGCGGTGGTGCTGAGGCTGCGGCCAGGCTGAGTGGCCGAGGCACAGCCGGTGCGTCCCCCATCCCTCAGCCATCCCTCTCCATCACCGGCGGAACCAGCGAGGGGACCGACGCGCGATGCTCATTCACGCTCTCGTGACTGGGTGACCCAGTGGGTCGTCCACCGTGGGATGTGAGTCACGACGCGACGTGCCAGATGGGGATAGGCAATCAGATGGAGCCCATACAGAAACAGAGTCCCGGGAGAGGCCGCGCTGGACCCACAGGAGATGGGGAGACGAAAGCCGTGCGCTGCACTCCAACGTGGAGACCAGCAGTCGTCGGCTCGCGGGTGAATGCGAGCCACTCATGCGCATGCATGCAGACAGCATTGCAGTCGCAGTCGCAGTCGCAGGTGTGCAGCACACGGCTGGGCCGTTGGCAGCTACATAACGAGGAGACAGAGGTCCATACTGGCTGCCGATGCAACGCCACGAGATTCACTCGGTGAACTCAACCGGCGCAT
>KE464190.1:1521-25534 GCA_000387445.2 Pythium aphanidermatum DAOM BR444 | reverse complement strand
AAGCGTGACTTTAGAGCAAGACGAGAGCAGATGCAGCACGCAGCAACGAAAGTTCAGACCGTTGTGAATCGTTACCTTGCCCGACTGGCGTACGCAAGGCTCTTATCAAGGCACTACGATGAGATCTACTTGTTCGCGGTCATCAAGATCCAGGTAAGTGACTTATGTCCTCGGCCATCCGCCTGTTTATGCACAATATGACGCACTATCATGGACTTGTCAGAGTGTGTACCGTGGGTACAGACTTCGTGCTCGCATCATGACTGTGGTCGCAAAACTGCAGACGCAGTCCGCAATCCAAATTCAAAGTCTCATCCGGTGAGGCTTAAGATGACTACTGCACTTTGAGTGTGAAATTTGCTTACGTTCTCATCTGGATAGAGGGATCCAAGCCCGCGAACGAGTTGGCACTTTACGATTTGAGAAGAAGTGCGAGCTGCTTCGTCGCAGCGGTCAACCGTTGCAATTCACGCTCCCCAGTCGAACCAAGGACAAAACGCACACAAGCTGCCTACGTATGCTGTTTGAGCACCGCAAGACACAGCCTCACAAGGAGTTTAAGACCGCGAAGTGGCATGAGGAGCGGATGCTGCTGCGCATATACGTACGTATCTTAATCCGCCACAGTAGAACTTGTTGGCTGACGATCGTGCCTCTTGAATAACACAGAAAGTGGCAATCAGGTTGAACGTCCAACGTCAATGGCTCTTGCGACTTCAGACTCCTCTTGTGACGACTCGACAACGGAAAAAGCGATCAGTGCCGACACTCTCACGCCAGGTGAGTCGATTGCACAGCCACAGAAGCCACCGGGATCTAGCTGGACTGGTGAGTGGGCCATCGACACCAACCAGTCCAACGACGGCACGACGCTGTCAACTATACCCAACTTTGGGTTCACCATCTGCAGCGCCGACGTCATTGTCACCGACCAGCTCCCACCTGGCGAGTCCCACCAACTGGTCAGCGAGAAAAAAAACGCCGCCAACATAAACTTCGAAGAAAGAAAAAAGGATCGTCGGTCGCGAAAGTAATTGTCGTTTTCCATCGTCACCACCAGCATCTCAGGCTCTGTCTGGACGGTGACGTCCAAGAACAAGCTTGGGAGAGAGGAACGCTGGGATGCCATAGAGTTTAAGCACCAGATGGTGACGAGATCATGTGGATTGTGGCTATGTTCGTCCAGCTCATGACTTTTCAGCACGATGCAGCGAGTTGCCCGCGAGTGCTGTGCACGTGTGATGACCTTCACTCGACCCTCGAAACGGCACGAACGGACCAGACGTAGACCAACATTCGCACCTGACGAATGCAACAAGTCGGTTCAATACCCTCTGCGAATTCCATTTTGAGGTATATCTACATAAAATCATCTAGACACATTGATTCCAGGGTGTACCTTGTTTTGATCGTCAGGGGAGCAACTTGGGTTGACAGTCCAGCACCTGCCCACGATGGATCCATCCACAGATGAGCCAGTGCAGGTGACGCGCCACTCTCGCGTCATTACGAATGGTGCAATGCTGAGCCGAACTTCGGTAGTTGGCTCGCTGCCTCTTCGGGCCGAAGAGGCAGCGAGCCAACTACAGAAGCAAATGTGAGAGTGGTCTGAACTCTTGAGCGCCCTCTGCCTCGTTCGTAGGTACCTACATCGCCACGCGGTGGTGGAAAGATCAGCCTCCAGTCCATCGACGCACCCGTTCTGGTCTCGCTCTATGGGCGCGAAATACTGCCGCCCCCTCTCGCTCAGTTCAACCTACACTGTCTGGAATCCCTGGTTTAGACCACCGATCCAGTAGCTCATTTTCCAACCTTCCTCGTCCAGAGCAAGACTTTTCCACCAACCTATCCAGTTAACAGTAGCCATGGGTCAAGTGTGCAGTGGTGCGGCTATCGGCAAGGAGGTCGCTGTGTCCCGCGATCCAATGGACCAGGAACTGGACGCCATCGAAATGAAAGAGACCATGATTCCAGAGTTCGATAGTTTTTTCGAACGTGCTTCGGCGCCGTTGAACGAGATGGTGGAGATCCACAATGGTATCTACCTGAGTGAAGAGAACCTCAAGCAGGCGGCCGCGGCCATGCAGGGCGAGACACAGCTGCGGCTGATCGTTGCCAACTCAGGTCGCGTCGAAACACAGCTCTGGCGATTTGATGAGAAGGAGCAGGAAGAGATTTTCACATTTGCCCAGATCGACGAGATCTTGAATGCATCAGTGGCGCTGCGGGATGCGTACGACCGTACGCAGGCTGCAATCACCAAGCTGAACGACTCGTTGGACACGCCGACCAACGACAAGCCGTCGCAGTACATCGCCAAGCGTGGCCGCCTCTTGGTTACTAGCAAGGGCGCCCAGGACATGCTTTTGCGTGACGTCAACATCACTCTGTTCTCGCTGCGCAAGGAGATGGCTCTCCAGGCACATATCTCGAGCCTTGGTGAGGCCCTCAAGATCTTCCTTGAGGAACTCTCCAAAACCGAGGACATCAGCTCACTAAACGTACAGACAGATGAGGACGGTGCGATGAAGCTCATGGCTGGTGACCGTGAACTTGATCTCAAGAAACTCGACAAGCTCTCGCAACCAGCTCGCCAGTTCCGTGATGCGCTAGTTGACATGATGGAGAACGTTCAGACAGCAGCGACGTCAGTGCCAGAGCTTGCAGAGCAGTCCAACGCTTTCTTCACGGAGGCGCAAGACTTCCCAGCTAAGGTGCCAGAGGCTGCATCGTCGGCAAACTTGGGCTTCACCGAGATTCCAAAGGCCACAATGTCGACCGGTTCGAATGTCAAGGCTCTTGGTAACGGTCCACATATCGCCAACTCGACAACCAGCATGATGAAGTACGCCGTCCGTGAGATCGCCGAGGCCGTGCGTACTCCGATGGGTGCGTAAACGCAGCCTGTGACGTTTTTGTGACCTGTTATGTCTACCTACACGCGATGGCCGGCGTTGCTGAACGGAGGCGAGCGCATTGGTACGCTTGCCTGACACCGACGGCCACTTCGCCAACCAATTTCGTATGTCGCATCAGTTTGGTATTTCAGACACTAATATGAATACCCGTTTGTGCACAACTTCTTGTCATCCAGCTAGAAGTTGCTCCCATCCTTGCTCATGTACTCACCATGCACTATCATTCTTTAAGAATGTGGACTCACTGAGCTCCATCGTTGAGGACGCACTGGAAATGTGTACTTGAAATCTTCCATTAACAATCAAATTATCACATACACTCAACAAAACCTGCCAGACTTCGCTGTTGCTCGCCTCATCACTACATATGCTTACGCTGACTGAGTCGCTGCGGCGACTGCGGAGGGAACACTCAATGGAGCGTTACCGACCGAGCCGTTCATGTGTTTCTCGGCCCTGAACTCTTCGTCATCTTCGTCATCGCTGTAATCAATTGTGAAGACTCCGACGAAGTCTTTCTTCTCTTCTTTTTCTTGCTCCTTTGGAGATGGATCTGTTGACGCCACGACAAGCTCACTGCTCGCTGTCTTCGTTGCGTCATCGTCACCAGAGGCTTCTTCAATCACTCGTGTTTCGAGTTCGTCGTTCGTCGATGAGCCACGATCACTACCGCCGTCTTCAGCCGTTGCTGTCTCCGACGATGAGTCATTTTGGTTACTCGTTGTTGAATTCGCGCGACGCCAACCCAACTTCGGAATCCGCACATCAGACAGTTTGCTGCGCATGCTCGAGATGGAGGTGTTCATTCCTGTAATTGAGGCTCGAGAAAGCGAGAGTGAGGACGTCAGAGAGCGTCGTGAACTGGGTCGTGAGCTTTGAGTCGCAGCTTCATTGGTCGAAATAATACTGGAGTCACCTTCTCCACCATTGACAAGCATCGTCGTCGTTGTTGGCATGGCACTCTTCTTACGCCGTGGCTGAACTTTCTTTTTTTGCTTCAATGGATCTTCACCCGTTCGCAGGATTGTGTCGTATCGGCAGTAGTGGCACTCGTCTTCAACGTGGCACAGCAGTTCCTTGGGGGAGCAGGCCGGGTCGTCCCGCATGAATGCATGCCACGACGAGTAACCGCCATCGAGACAACTAATAAACCTGAAACCACGCTTCTGAAAGAAGAGGGCAGCGCGATTCATGCAGTCAGCGTCATGGCGCACAGCGTCTCGCACACTTGTTTTCACTTCTTCGTTCTTGATCAACTCTGGCGGCATACCGACGCCGTTGCCGACAAGAACAATGTGCACTTCCGACTTCATCGCATCTAGTGCTGCCATATTTCGCTCGATGAGCTCAGGGGAGTCAAAAACAGAAGGATCAAGCGTATAAGCAGCTGGGATGCGACCACTCTTCAGATCTTCTGAGCTGCGAAGCCCACGACAGTCAACAACAAAGTATCGCAAGCCGAGGACACCGTCGTTGGCTGCCGCAGCACGCTTCTCGCCCATCACTTGCCCCGCTACTTCTTCGACATTGATCGGCAACGCAAACAAAGCAGGGGCTGGCTCAAAACTCTCTGCTGGATGCTCCCATTGTGTACGACCGGTTGGCGTGTGGTACCAAAAGACCTTGCCCGCGAATGACCTCGATTCCCGCTTCTGCCACTGGGACATATCTACCTCAGTCTTCGCCGATTGTCCGGGAGATCTTGTGAATGCTGACTCATCAAACGCGACTTCCATGGCCTTCCGCGACGCACAAAACATGTCTTTTGACTCCTGTTGAGAGCACTTATAGCTCGTTGGAGTGCGGCTTCGCAGGCGAGACGCTAGCATGGATACAAATTGCATGCGCTCTGGGTCATTCATCGCGGTCGCGAAAGCTTCCTTCACTCCCTCCGCGACCTCTTCACCCGAGTGCAGTGTCGTGAGCTGTTCTTGTGCACCAATTAGAGTTGCCACAACAATAAACACACCAAACACCGCGTCGCCAGTCAGCAAGTACTGATCCATGACGTGAACAAAGGCCTTGGGCGCGATGACATTGTACGTGTCATCCATGAACAGAGCCTCAGGAATCAAGTCACCTGGCTCGCTCCAGCCATTCGGACGCCACTGGTCCAAAAAGTGCGCAAGCTGAGGGTCGTGGTAGCAGAGTAACTGCTCCACGAGCTTCTGACGTTCGCGGCGCTTGCGCTTGAGCTTGTCGTTCTCGTACTCCGACACCATGTCTCCATCGATCGACGACGTGTCCCCCTGGGTTGAGTCTGTCTCCGAAAAGTCCGTGGTCGAGAGCTTGGCCATGCCACTCGTCGACGAAAGCGAACCGACGCCGAACGACGAGCTGCTATTGACAAAGTGGGGCAAGAAGCTCGCGCAGAACTGGTAGAAGCAGTCGTAAACCGTCGGCAGCGGCAGATTAAGCAGGAAAAACACACCCACGACACGCGCCATGCCGCGTGCGTAGTCCACCGACTTGGTCGTGAGGAACCAGATGAGCAAGATCTCGAGGTCGCTTTGTGTCTGCGCGCGCTTGGCTTCGTCGTCGTTCCCAACGAGCAGTCGACTCACGGCCTCGCACTCTTCCACGAGCATCGGGTCACGCGGGAGCTTGCTCAGTCGCGCGATCATGCGCTCAAACTCTTGCGCGGCCGCGCCGTGCTGGTTGCGCTTGTACACATTCAAGAGCACCTGCCAGATCTCGCCTCGTAATGCACCACACACTGGTGGAATGCACGGGTATGCAGCCGAAAGCACGCAGTTGCGCACTTCTTCGACGCCCGGGCGGCGCGTGATGGGGCGCAGTGCCAACGTCTCGGCCGACAGCGGCGTCGGGGCCGCTGTCGTTAGTGTCGACGACGTGAAGAGCTGCACGAGTTCCTCAGCGAGATCACTCCGCTCCTGCTGGGCCTTGGACGACCAGAGTCGCATGGCCTGACGCAGCAAGACCTGGCGCAGCGCATGCTGCTGTCGTGACGCGCGCGTGGCGTCTGCTTCCATGCTGAACGGGGCCGTGTCCGCCATGCGCCCGAGCTGCCTCGTCGGCTAATCCCTTCCTCCTCCCTCGACTGCCGCCTTTGGAAGAGACGGACCAGCTGGCCGTAGCGAACGGCTTGTATTAAGGATGCCAACGGTCCGTGTCGCATCCTCGCTTTACAGAGTGCTTGCAATACGAACGCTAAGAATAGCCTGTTGGTCAAGACTTATCGAGGTCGCTAAAGTGAGGCAAATCAGGAGCAGGTGAGGCGCTGTCTCTCCGTCATGGACCCATCTCCATTGGCAAGTGAAGCCATGTCAGGAGTCAGTAATATGAGCTACAGTCCACTCGAGCCATTGACGAGATCTCCACTGACTCCCCTCTATGGTCTCCTGTCTCCTGGATGGCAGTGTCTTGTTGTCTTGTTGCCAGTGACTCATTGTCGCAGCTGAGCGAGGACAGCCTGTGCACTGGCATACACGTCGAGTGGCTGCACGAGATCGAGGCGCGAGTCGACCGTAACAATACCGAGTGGCGTGGCAACACGACGAGGGCGGGACCGAGAAAGCACGGCACGATAGGCTCGGCCCACGGCATGACGTAGAGCCGATCGCTTATTGGGCAGACTGAGTTGGGAAAATGCTTCGGCAGATATGCCCAGAAGCACCGCGACGTCTTCAGCGTGGCAGATTGTAAACACAGTCGAGCCGGGGAGACTGCCGTCGTCGATCTGCACGACGAGGTCGCAGAATGTCTGCATAGTGTTGTCCATACCAGGAAAGATCTCGTTGCAGAAGCCACATCTCCACCGAGGAACATGGCTGTCATCGGCGTGGTTCGCCGCCATGTCCAGGGATCGACGACATGGACGATGGGCAAGCATGGAAGAGAAGCCACGCTCGCACGTATCGTCCCAGTGGTGGAGGGAGGTGTCATTGTCCGGAATCAACCATCCAACGCGGGTCACTGTAAAGCGTGGCGCGATCATCGCAACTGGGGTCGAGGTTCTCATGAGCGTGGACAAACTCTCTACTTGGCAGTTTCGGGAGAGACGAGTTCGGAGGAGCCCTGGAATTTCATTGATTACGAACAGTCGAGCAGCACAGAAGGCTTCACTCTGTCGACCGAAGATGCTCTCCCAGTCCGAGCTCAGCGCGATGACTGCCGAACGGTAAGCACGATTGGGGAAGGCGAAGCGTGCCCGTTCATCTTGGGCCTGCGTGAGTAGCTTGAGCTGCGCGTTTTCGTCGCGGAGAGCACGGAGCGACACATTTCCATGTAAATCCACGGCCACTAACCCTTCCAGGAAGACTGTTTGGCCCTCACGTAGTTGAAGAGCTTTCACAGCAGTGCTTCCTGTTAACTCGACAGTCAACGTTTGCTTGGATGAAGCATCGTATAACTCGACGAGCACCACGAGATAGTATTTGGAGACAACGGCACGATCAAGCGACGGACGTTGGGAGATGCTTAGTTTGCCCTGAGTCTTCGGATCGTAATAGGAGTAAAAGTACGCGGCAAGCAATGGAATTCCATGAGATACCTGGATACGAGCCACTTGACCATAGAGAGAGAATCCTGTCCAGCTCTTCTTCACGGCCTGGATGGAGACATCGCGTGGATCCTCCGCTGGCTGAAGCTCCTGAGCAATGGATTCTCCGGAGCCGGAACTCAAATTGTTGCGAGGAGTGATAAAGAGAGTAGTCGCTGTCCCATACTCCATGTAATATGCACATCGCTGCTGTGATGAGTACTCTTCGAAGACCGAAACCATCTCGGGGTCATTCGGAGAACAGACGTGCACAAATGGATGCAACAAAGTCAGTGTGCCGCCGACATGGAACAGACGACTGAGAGCGACTTGGTCATCCCACAGGATCAGCACATGGGATCCCGTGCTGTAGCCAAGCTGTGATGCTGATGGCATATCCGAAAGCAGAATAACCTGTCGCTGGACGTGGTGTGGTGTCGTACAAGGGCGGATGGCGCTGATATCTACTACACGCGCATGGATTACAAGTTCTTGAAGCAGCGACGACGGCTCGCTCACATTCGTTTCCTGGCTTGCAAGTACATCAACTTGAGCGAAGCTTAGTGCTTGTGCTTGTAGCGATTGGTCCTGCTTTGTGAGCACAATGGCCATGTACGGCGTAGGCAACAGCGTCACGAGATCTCCGTCTTTCTCAGCCGCCTGCCGTGTCTTCTCCATCAGCTTCCCATCCGTGAGTTTCAACACCCGGCCTTGAACGAACGGTGCAGGTGCGGGGAAGCCAAGCGAACTGAGTGCAGCCATACAGGAGCGGAAGCGCTGGTGCACGAACATTCTCAGACGCTGCGGTTGCGCTGCTGGGTCCTTGGAGCTTGAGACGACTTCCTCCACGAGTTGCAACGTCACACAATGGCGGTCATAGTCTAGAACCGTGGCATCGACCACGGCTTCGTCGTTCTCACTGAGCACGTCTTCCAGGCGTTGCGCCCGTGCCTGCTTAATGGATCGCTTCTCGCGTTGGTGTACTTGGGTCATCAGCTCCGTGAGCACCACGGCCTCAGTCAGTCCGTCTGGATATTCTTCCACCAGCCGCAGTGTCTGCACTATGGACAGCCAAGCACCGTATGAGCTGAGAACACTGTGCGCTTAGCATTGAGGTCCCAAGAGTCGACGCACCTTCGAGACTACCCAGGCAAATGGCACGTGGAGAGGCCTTGAAGGGCCATACTGCCGCGCCCACTGGGCCTTGAGCTGGCGCAAGACGTAGTTGACTTGCTGCACGAAGAAGTCGCTCGCTGTGGGCTCCGTGGCAGGCATGGGACGGCGCGCCACAGAAGCGCCGCCGTCCATGGCTTCCATTGCCTCTATCAACTCCATTTTCGCGTTGAAAACACGTTTACACTCTAAATATAAATAATACTATTGTTGGATTGAAATTGGCGACTTTTGGCATTGTAATTACAATAGTGTCGTTCCCAAACTGGTTGTCGTGAACTCGATCGAGTCCACGCAATCAGAGCTGTCGAAACACAAAGGGGACCTTATGCTTACGAGGCTTATCATGTATGATAAGCCTATAGGCGGGTCTACTGGCGCCACATACTCTGAAGTACTTGCTTGAGATTGATTCGTCGGGAAAAACCGAGGTGAAAGAAATCGAGGTCGTCATTGCCAATCACGGAATGCAGGAAATGGTAAGCGGTGTTTATCATCCAGTATGCATACACGCAAACGTCGGAGCGGAGAGGCGTGGTCCGAAGTGAACTACCTTCAGTTTAGAAAGGAAACTTATAACTGCTCGTTTGTATATCCTAGCTCAAATCCATTGCACGACTGAGTGGCATATCCCGCCTTCCGCTTCCCTGTAAAGCCACGATGGCCGTAGAATTCGATCGTGAATGACATGCATTGCTGTCCGTCTCAACCCGGACGGTGTGACTTTCTTGGCACACGTTGATGACCACAGACAGTCAGTTGTAGGGTGCAACAAAGTGTGCAACTTTGGTAGGACACCGGAGAGCCGTGCGGAGCGCAGTGGTCGACAGTATGCACTTTCAGAGATCGAGATGACACACAAATTCGGGATGGACGAGTAAAAGGTCTTGCTGGAGTGGTCAAACGGCACGTAGAGATGGGTGAGCTTGTGTGAATCCTTGAGTGGACTCACACCAAAACTGTACGTCGATCCGAGGACACGTCGCTGGCTCGCCTGGATCTGTATCCATTGGGCGATGTCTACGTGCCTGTCGTACCCAGAGATGAAGAGCTCTCGAAGCCCATCCGCATAAGCTGGTCTGATGTCCCCTGTGTGGACTTCGGCCACTTCTTTACTACTGCGAGTCGCTTCAACTGCGACAACCCTGCGATACTCCGGAGAAATGCCTTGACGTTTCTGGGTGATTTGATTTCTACGGTGTGCACTTGACTGATATACGCACTCACGACAGGGTCCGTAGAATCAATCGACGACCAACGACTGAGCACGAGATGCCACAAGGAGCTAGAGGGCGAGGTATTGTCCGTCTTGTCACGGCGAGAGAAACAATGATGTCCTGGGAGGCTCTCCACTTCTACCGCCCCATCGACCCTGCCTCTTGCTCCACATGAGGTCATCACTCTGGCGACACTTGGAGTTGAGGCACGTAGACAGCCATGAAGGTCTGCAGTGGGCATAAACGTTGTGAATGTCGCACGAAGGTTGCGCGAAGGTTATTCCTCAAGGTCACCGTGAGTTGGTGAGCAAACACACCCATCGAAGGCACCATGGAACAGATCATGCTGATGATGGACGACATCCACAAGCTCAAGAAGATGATGGACACGGTCTTCGAGAAGATGTGCGGGAGCTCGCGTGTCGCCGCTACACAGCGCAGTGCGTTTCACCTGCTGACGTTGCGTGTGTGACCAGGGAGAGCCACTCGACGGAGAAGCCATACGATGCCGTGGATGCCTATGGTATGTCCAGTTACGATGGAGATCGCGTGTGTATTCGCGTCTCACTGAGTTGTGCATGTGAAGCCGACAAGGACCGTATCGTGGAGATGCTCAATCGCCTCAGTTCGCGCGTATGTGGGTCGGGACGCCGTGGTTTTTGGTCGAGAATCTCATGATGCGCTTGTGCGATAGATGGCGGAAGCCGACATGTCGAACCTCACAGCGTCTCCTACAAGCGACGCCACGCCTGAAGAGATCGGTGTATGTGCTTCATGTGTAGACGAAATAGTTCTTGGGACCGTCACTGATACGTCGATACATCACAGGAACTGAAGGAGACGATCACACGTATCGAGAACGAACGCCAGAGCATCTATCGTCGTGCTGGTGCCTCACTCAAGGGTGTGTTGTGAGCGTCGTGGGTCCATTCAATGCACCAAGCAGATGACAGGAAGCAATCTCGACTACGCACTTCTATATAGGTTTGACTATTTACGCCACTGTTACCATATTCGTCCGCTCTGGCTTATGGTAGCAGAGTCTTAATACCGCTCAAAGTCGAACTGGTGCGAGTTTCCCCAGATGTCGTTCGTGAGGGCGGCTGCGGCCGGTTCAAGCACTTCGTTCACAGGCGAACTCGGTTGTTCGTCTGCTTCCTTGGGTGTCTCCACACGTGGCTTCTTCGCGCTCTTCTTCTCTTTCTTGTCCTCTTCGTCATCACACGCGAGACGCTCCTGCTCCGCGAAATGCATGTCTTCCAGCTCACGTGCGATCTCCGACCAAAGCCCAGACGTCTTGAGGTATGTCTCCAGCTCGGCCTCACTTTGGAAGTAGTCCTCGTTCAGCTTGGCGTTCTTCGTGTTCGTAACATTCGGCTTGAAGTAGTCGTACTCGAAACGACCAGGCTTGTAGTGCCAGCCACGCTTGACGAGGGCACCGACAACCTTGCCCATCGAGATCTTGAACGCAGGAGCCGAGGACAGATCGTTCACAAAGGATGACTTGCGCTTGGCACCGGTACTCGGCGTTTCCTGCGATGGCTTCTTCTTCGCCTTTGCTGGCGTTTTGTTCTTCGGTGTGCCCACGCTGGAAGTGTCTTTCTTCGGGGTCTTGAGCTTTCGCTCCTTCAGCTTCTGACGCTTGGCCTCAGCTTCCTGACGTAGCTCTTCCACCATCTCTTCGTGTTCATCCCGCAGTTGGTTCTCGATGTCTTGCCACATCCCCGAGTCCTTGAGAAAGCTCTCAAACTCAGCCGATGACTGGAAGAAGTTGCCGTTGAGAATAGCCGTCTCCTTCGTGTAATCAGGCGAGAAGTAATCGTACTCGAAAGCTCCCGAACGGTGGTACCAACCACGCTCCTGCAGGATCTTATACACTTGGCCAAACGTGCAACGGAACTCGGGCACGTGGAAGGAAAGCGGTGGCTCCTTCTTGGCTTTGGACGCGTCACTCGTCTTCGAGGGCGTCTTCGAGGCCTTCGGGCTTTTCTTCGAAGGTGTCGATTTGGCTGGCGTCTTCTTTGTGGGCACAACCTTCTTAGGAGTAGGTGTCGACTTCACAGGCTTCTTCGTCGATGAAAGGGATGAAGATGGCGCCTTCTTCGGTGGAGGCGTGCGGAATGCGTCACTTGGGGTCTTGTCTTCCTTTTCTTTCTTCACCTTTGGCTTGGTTGGGGCATTGGAGTCCACAGCAAAGTCGATGGCTTGCGTGCCTTCAACCGAGTCGCCAAGGTCGATTTTCACCTTTTCAGCAGCCATACACTGCAAAACCGCACGCTTCTTGGACTGGAAAATCGTCACGTTCGGCTGGAAGAACTCGAAGCGCGTGTTGGGCTTGACATACCATGTCTCTGCGCCATTGCTCATAGTGAACCACCCGAACTGCTTCTCGGCGATAGTCCACAGCGTCGCCCACACGTCGTTCTCGTCGTCGGCCTTGTCCTGGGCGGCCATCGCTAGCCATTTCCAGCACGCCTTGCCCTTCGAGTCGAACACGTTGATGTTGGGGCGGAAGTTGAAGAACTGCGTGCCAGGCATCGACACAAACTCGGTGCCCGGGCCCTGCGCCGTCTGCCATCCGGCCTCCTGCATTAGCGTCCACACAATATCGAACGCCGCTGTGAACGGCCGCGCGCTCTTACTCGCACCGGCACAGTGAAACGCAGCATTCTCCGCGTTCTCTTCCACTGCCTCCTCCTCTGCTTTCTCTGTTGCCTCGACTCCCTTTGGCTCCTCCACAGCCACTTCTTCTTCCTCCTGTTCTTCGGTTTCCTCCTCAGTCGCTGTCATTGGCTCGTCCTCGAGTCGCTGCGTTGCCTCCATCTCCACGTCTTCCTCCTCTTCCTCTGTCGCCACTGCCGTCTCCTCCTCCGTCGCCACAGCGACCTCTTCCTCGACTGGAGCTTCCTCCTCCGTCATCTCGACGGTGGTTGTCGTCGTGCTGGTCGCTACCACGAGCGTCGTTGTCTCTTGCTCGATCTCCACGTCCACAGGCGTCGCCGCCGCCGTCGCCATGGTCGTCGTCTCCTCCATCGTAGTCCCGATGGATTCCCTCGCAATATGATGGAGCCGGCACACCAACAAAATGCGCGCGGGACACGCTGATTGGTTGATCCTCCCTCTATCCTGTAAAACCTCAAAACCTTACGATACGGTCTCTAGGACGATGCTTTTCAAAGTTGAGTTGGCGCGAGACATCCTCTTAAACCCGGTTTCAAGGTTCGATTTTTCGCGCGCTTTTTTCTTCGTTTGTATTTTTTCTTCAGGTTAACTTACCGATGACCCCTCCAAACCGTTGCGACACCCATCACTCACACTCGTTGGCGGGAAAGCAGAAGCAACATGGGGGAAATGCCGTCGCCGTCGCCGCGGGAGCGCGTCGTGTGGCTGCGGCTGCGTGAGATGAAGGTCTTCTGGCCGGCCATGGTCTACGACACGTACTCCGAGGCCACGCGCCACACGCACGATCTGTCGGCGCTGCGTCGCGAGAAGGGCGCGATGGACGCGGAGGAACGCGTCGTGTTCTTCTTCGGCGTCAATAGCGAGGGCCAGAAAGGTCTAGCGCCGAACCTGCGTCTGTGTGTGGAAGCTGTGCATGAGTTGGCGATGTTCCAGTGGGAGGGCGCGGATGACTTCGACAAGGTCTGCCGCACGTACGGCGTCCCAGACGAGACCATCGAACGAGCGTGGAAGAACCCGACGTTTGTACGGGCGTGTGAGGATGCAACCCAGTTTGTGGAGGAAGTGGAGAACGCTGAGGACGCGTGCCGTGTGTTTATGTCGTTTATTCGCAGAAGACTGAGTGTGAAACAAGAGCCAGCGAGTCCGAAGAAGCTGAAGGCAGTCGCTCAGGTCTCGGACGATGCAGGGAAGACGTCGAAAAAGGCGAAGGAGCAACCAATGGAACCAGTGAAGATGACAGGGGAGACAACTGGTATGATGTCGCTGACAGAGGAACTGATGGACAAGTGCTGGTCGCTCATGCAGAAGGACGGATGGTCAACGCTCGTGCAAGGCACCGGCCAGACGCTGTACACTATGCCTGGTGTGTCGTTTTTCGACTTACGCCCCAACGTCACTGTATTCGATGCATTGAAGAACGCGTGTAACAAGTTTCTGGAGCAGTGGGTAATGAATGAGCCCACCGGTGAAGATGCTGAAGCATTGTCAGAATTCTTCTGGAGCAAGATGATGGACCAAGGATGGCAAACGATGATGAGTGCAGATGACACATGGTACACGATGCCCAATACTCCATTTGATCGTTTTGTGCCCAATGTGACCATCTTTCAAAGTAAGCAAAAGGCCGTCGCCAAGTTTCTTGAGGCAGTTGGATTTGGTGGGGATGACAAGGACGCTGTCAAAAAGACCTCCACAAATCAAAACGCTGGAAGCAACTGTGATGTTGATACTGGTGTCGATCAGGACGAAGAGATGATTGACAACGACGCTCAGTCTGATCATGATAGTGAAACCGGTTACTCTGATGGCAGTGACGATGCGCATGATGAAGAAGATGATGATGATGATGACAAAGATAACGGTGAAAGCGAAGATGAAGTTGTTGTTGAAGTGCCCAAACGGACAATGAAGCGTCCAAGTTTCGCTCACAGTGAGCGCGCGCGGTCAAGTTCGCGGAAGAAACGTCAAGCCAAACCAGTTCCTGTAGCTCCTCCCTTCAAGTGCTCATGGGGAATGATTGAGCAAGAGTTGCGCGCTCGGGGGTGGTTTTGGAAACCTGTTCCCTACAAGAGATCTCCAGACGGATATATCTACTACAAGTCTCATTGTCAAGGCAGAGATGACGCAGATCTCACTTGTGGCGAAGATTTCTTTGCCGGTAGATTCGCTCTCGAGAACTATCTGGAGGAGACCGGGCGATTGAAGGAAATCAAGGATCAGCTCCGTCGTGAGCACGAACACGCATTCAACCAGCGAATCTGGGCTGAGGTACGTGTACGTGAAGAGCGTCTTAAGAAGAAACTGTCATCAACCAACAAGAAAGAGCCGGCTGATGTCGTTGAGATCTCCGATGATGAAGTTGAGAACTGCACCAGTGAGAATGTTGAGGACAGTCGACGAGGCAGAGGACGGGCCTCTCGCCGAAAACAAGCTCCTGGCCAGATTCGACGTCTTCGCCCGAGCCAAGCGTCTGGTGTCAAAGTCAGCTTCGGACTAGTTTGGGAACGACTCGCCAGTCAAGGCTGGTATTACCGTGCTGGGCAGTTCGAGTATGACTACTTCAAACCGCATTGCACAAGCAAGAAGGATGGTAGAATTGGAGAAGACTACTTCACTTCGAAATCCACTCTAGAAGACTATTTGCGAGATAGTGGTATCTGGGATACCATTGCTGAAGAAATTCAGCGTGAGGCTATCGAACAGATTGAACATGCGATGGAAGAAGAGGAAGCGAAGCGCACACCTCTGAAGAGGAAGAAACACGTCGCTGAAGATGAGACGAACACCCCATTGGTGGTTAAGAAGTCGAAGCTTACGGTTAGCACAGATCTTGACAGTTTTCAGACGCCTCCATCGTCTGATCGCTCAAAGCGAGAAGGGACGGACCTACAAGTGACCTCGGATCAGTCGACAGTCGGCGAAGTTATTTCCCTTATTTCCCCTGAAAGCGATTCTTCCAAGCTAAAGGCAGACACTCAGGTCGTGTCTGGAGCCCCACTGGCTAGAAACCTAACTGATGCATTTACACCATCTCCTCGTCTAGAGAAGACCGAGAAGATGACCAAGGAAGTGTTGCACCCAACTACCTTGCGCGAAATTGCTCAGGAAGCTGTGAATCGCCTCACGCTGGGGTACCAGCCACAAGTGTTTGCTCATCGTGATCTTGAAGCTCAAATGATCAAGAATTTCTGTGCGAACTGTCTTACTGAGCGTCATGGTGGAAGTTTGTATCTTTCGGGGTCCCCGGGATGCGGAAAGTCGGCGCTGCTACGATTTATGATCCAGAGAATTCAAGAATTGAACGAGGTGAGACAGATGCCTACTCTATACTATGAAAGTGATTGACTCAGTTTTGGTGTAGGAGTGTGGTCGCACGCCAGATTCGGTTGTCCCAGTGCACCTGAATGCAATGGGACTGAATGATTTCGGTCAACTCTTCTGTAAGTTAGCCGAGACTCTCTCTAAGGAGGTAATCACGGACAAGGAGGAAGCATTTCAGACAATTGAACGCGTGACTGATGCACGCTCCAAGCGCTCTCGAACACTGTGAGTAGCGAATTTCCCTAGCTGCTCGAGATGATAGGACTGACGTTGTCTACTGGAAGATTACTGGTTCTAGATGAGATCGATGCCCTTGGCAAGAAAGCCAGCATGGAGCCCGACCTATGTCGCCTCTTCGAACTGGCCCATCGATCTACGCACACGTTTATCCTCGTCGGAATTGCCAACCAAATCGACTTTACTGAACGCCATTTAGCCTCACTTCGTCAGCAGATGCCAAACGTTAAGCCCCATGTGATTGTATTCAAGCCGTACTCATTCCAGACGATTAGCGACATCCTTAAGGACCGTTTGGGAGGCGAAGAGAACGCCGCACGCATCATGAACCCAAACGGTATCGCTTTCATTGCCCGGAAAGTTGCCGCTCAATCGGGTGACGTTCGTCTTGCGCTTGATATTTGCCGGCGCGTACTGCAGCAGAAGCTCGGTGAACAGCAGGAAATGACATCGCAAGTCCCGCTGACTGACATTGTTCGCACCATCAAGACTGTGATGGAAAGTAGCTCCAAATGCAACGTATCATCGCTTCCGCGCAACCTTCAGATGATATTGTTTGCCTCGGCCCGACTTGTTGCTTTGCATTCTGCGACTTCATCGAGTGCGGATCCAGTCAACAGCGCGAGCAGCAACACACTGTACGACGTTGAGGATTTGTATTGTTGCTACTGTGACGTGAGCCACGACGCCGGTGTATTCAAACCACTGAGTCGCGGTGAGTTCAAGCTAGGTCTGGAGACGCTCAGCTCAGAGGGTATGATCGGCTCAGCTGAGCTCAAGAAGCAACTTATCAAGCTGCAGTGCACACCAAGCGAGCTGCTGCAAACCTTCAAGAACGACGCGTACTTTTCGCGGCTAATTTAATTCAACAAGCTTTGTCTGTGTACAAACAGTCCGTATCGAGTACCATGATCCCAAGAGAAGAAACAATGAAAGACAAAGAGATACACAATGCGTGGAGGGTGATGCTCGCGTGCGCTATCCGTGGCGCTACGCGGTCCAAATCATATCATATCATTACTACTTTACTTGTTCGTGTGTGTTGTGTTGTATGCGTTGTGTTGTATGTGTTGCGTTTCGGTGGGTTTGAAAATGCGCACGCTCACTTGTTGCGCACCACCGACTTGAGCCAGCCTTTGAACGACGTGTGCGTGTTCGACTTGGCGATGAAAATGCTGTCGCTGCTAAGCTCACCTGCCTGCTGCTCTGGCTTTCGCGTACGGCGACTTGAGGTGCTCTGTTCGACCTCGGAGTCAACGGACCGCACGCTACTGTTAGTCGAGAATACCGACGAAGATGTCGATGCCGTGTGCATGTACTCGCCCGTGGCGGCCTGCGTCGCTTGTACGCTGCTCGAGCAGCTCGAGATGGACGATGTCGATGACGTCGCGATCTCAGCATCTCGCGAGAGCAGCAACTTGACAGTCTCCAGGTTGCTCATGCGGCTGGCTTTGAGGAGTGGGGTCTCACCACACACGGTACGAGCGTTGATGTCGGCGCCGTGATCAAGTAGACACTTGGCGACTTGTGTGTTCCCACGTTGGCAGGCCAAATGAAGGGCAGTGCACTTGTCGAGCGTCGTGCCATCCACAGGCACATGTCCGTCCGTGAGGAGGATCTGCACGCAGGCCAACTGGTTCTCCTGTGCCGCGATGTGCAGTGGCGTCTCGTCGTTTGGACCCATGCACTCACTCGTGGCCCCGGAGTTGACAAGGAGCTTGACGATGTCACTCTGTCCACGGGCGCAAGCCATGTACAGGGGAGTGATGCCGAGTGCGTCGCGTGTGTTCACATCAATTCCGATACGAATGAGCAGCGCCACGCACTTGGTGCTGGCTTGCTTGACGGCCAGGTGCAAAAGTGAGTTGCCGTGAGAGTCCTTGGTCTGAGTGAGCAGCACACGGTCGTACATTTTGGTCAGGCATCGCAGCAGTTTGTAGTCGGCTGTCATCGCCGCATCGATGGCACAATTGGCGACACGCTCGCGTGAAATCGTCGACTGGCCGTTGCCTAAAAGCACAGATAGCACAAGTGGGTGGTCGTTCACAATAGCGATTGCCGCAGCGTTGGATATCCACGAGGCCTCGATCTCCGACACGTTCGATGGCGAAGAGGATGATGCGCCTCCCCATAGTTTCTCGAAGCCACTGGTGAGGCTGTGGCCACCGTTGCGATGACCACGGTTCTCCATGAGCAGGCGCACGCTCTGTGCGTCTCCTAAGGAGCTTGCCGTAATCAGCGCGTCCTCATCTACAGTAGCTCCGTGCTCGAGCAGCATCTCAACGATCTCGGCGCTACGTTGTCCGCACGCTAGCGCAATGCAGCTGCGGTGGCGCTTCTTACCGACGCCAATGGTCGAGAAACCCGCTGGCAGGTGACCCATCACAGGACTCGAACCTGAGCTGGAGCTCGAATGCCGGTGGTGGCGCTTGTTCACACGGGCATGTCGACGCAGAAGCAACTTGACAACCTTGCCGTGGCCCATATCACAAGCAACTTGAAGGGGCGTCATACCGCACGAGCACGACGAGTTGACGAGCTTGGTCGCATCTTCTCCGTTGTAGAAGCCGAGCAAGTGCGAGACCACGAGATGGTCTCCCTTGTAGCAGGCCGCGTGGATGGGCGATGTGATGTGGCCGTTTCCTGGTCCTGTCTCGTCGTCATTACACCGTGCGTGATCCATGTGATGCCTTCGACTGCTGCTGCTCATGGCCGGCGCGCGCACGGCGGCACCCGTTGATGACGCCGTGGACGCCGTGTTCTCATCCTGGAACGACACAGTCTTCTTCTTCTTCTTCCCGGCGCCACTGCCCGAGTCCTCATCTCGGCTACTGGCCGTATCTTCATTCCCCGAGTCTGTCGTCGGGTTCTTGGCCAAGAGCGCGGCACTGGCCGACCGCAGCGCGCGGCGCACGGTCTCGTCCGGTGATCGTGGTGATGACGCCGTGTCCAGCACAATCTTGGTGCCGCCAGGGGCACTTCGGAACGCCTTGTCCAGGCGGTGCTTCTGTTGGTTCTGGTCAAGCGAATAGCGCGCCTGTGTGCGGCGCGACTCGAGGATGTTGGTGGCCATCTCGTAGTCTCGTAGGAGCTGGAACGCCTTGGCCGACGGGTCTGTTGTTCTGCGCGGCGTCGTGCGGCTCGTGGTCTCTGTGTGGGGGTTGTTGGGCACGCGGTTCTCGGCCTCGATGGTCTTCATAGTCTTGTGCTTCCGCAGCTCGGGCCTTCGTGTGCCCCAGTCGCCGGCATCTTCTCGAAGACGGGCGTCGGCCATCGTGTCCAGGTCTTCGAGCAGCACCGAGCGCATGAGGGGGAGACAAGGTGTCGTCGGTGTCGGTTCACGAAGCAAGAGTGAAGCCGCGCGTCCGGCACGTGTGTTGTGCCGCCCCGCCGTCCACACTGTTGGCTCGATTGATCCACACAACAACGAATGTTGGGCGTGGTTTCAGTGGCGCGACCAGCTGCACGGAAGGGTCAGTGGATAGATTACTGCCGCTTTCTCCGGACCGCGCCAGTTTCTCGCTGCGCCGTCACACTCGCCGTCCCAGAATGGCGTCCAGAGCAGACCGGGCGAGGCGATTCCAGGGGCCGAGGGCGTGACACGAGGTGCTCCTCCACACAGCACAACCTCGCCTCACCTCCGCTCCTCTCCGTGTGGCGTTGGCCGACGATGCCCCAACCGGACTGCCCATGCCGTGGCAATGGCCAGCAGTAGAGAAGGCGAGTCGTGGGGCTGGAAACTCAGTTTCTCCAATCAGTCCAGCGCGCACGAGGGAGCCGCAGAACACAAAAACGAGCCACAGCCGCCCTGACTGAACTCACGCGCTGGGTTTCGCTGGACCCACGCATGCAAAGTGCCGTGAGTTCTGCGCACATGGGTTCCAAAACTTCCATCGCCTGGCATTGCACAAGGGACGCTGTCCCGAACAACTCTACCCCCACCCCTTTCTATGTCAAGTCAAGGAAGTGGATCTTTCTGAACAGACAGCACCAATCAGTCCAAAATTGGGGAATGCTTCCATTGGATTGGCTAAAATAAAAACGATTGGCGGCACAATTGGCCAAATGTCGGTGCGCCAACTTCTACTTCATCAGCGACAATGGACCGTTGTCAACGGCTCAATCGGCGACGAGTCTGACGCACGCGAGCTTTGTCGAACACACGCATGAAAGCACTCTCTCTCTCTTTCAACTTATCACATCCTCACAACAAACGATCGGCAACTCTGTCACATGAAAACGTGTCGGCGATCGACTCGAGCCGCCAAGACGATGTTGGGGGGAGGGGTCTGTTTTGGATCGGTTGGAAGCCGACTGCGAGTGCCAGCAATCGTGTCCAGCTGGATGATATGTCCGAGCAGCACTCCCTCTCCCCTGCCATGCGAAATGTTGGTTTCTGGGTGGAGCTGCTCGCTGTGACGCTCAATCTGTCCCCAAAATACACGCATCCATGGTGTCCGACGCCAGCCCGCGAAACTGCCACCAGCCCGTAAAATTTTGCGGTTCCAGTCACCTCGCTTTCCTTCGCTTTGTTCAAATCCGTCAAGCGCTCGACGGTTGCAAAGCCTTTGTCAGGCCATCAGTGCCAGCGACAGGACTCTACCGACTCGTCTGCATTCCTTGGACAGCCCTCTGTGTGGGTGGGAGTGACAGAATATTAACCCTAGGCACTCACTGAGGGCACTGTGGTCAGTCTGGTGACCCGTTCCGGGCCGGAACTTCCAGTAAACAGGACTGAAGGAATCGAATCGAAGTCGTGCGGTTCGTTCCAAGACGAGTACCGACAAACACGCCCGAAGGCCAAGCCAGTCGAACGCCAACGTGACGCCGAGCCAGCGCCGCAACTCGACGCGCACACACCCGCACGTTATGGGGAGCTGGCGACTGGAATTTTATGGAATAGAACCATCCTTTTGAAACCACCAACCGAGTCAAGAGGACGCACTCTCTGAACGCACCGTCCCGTGATCTAGCTATGCATAATCCCCCACCCACTCAGCTGGGCGACCGTACCGTAGGTACGGTACAATGACGACAAGGGACCCATGCGAACTGGTGCAGGTGACCCTATGATCTGGATGTTGAGGACAGGCAGAGAGACACGTCTCTCAGGCTCCGTTGATTGGTCCAGCACGAGCGTCAAATCCCCCACGCGAAACCCCAGGAAATGAGGCATGAACCCTTGTCCGGAAACACGGACTCGCACGTGTCAGCAAGCGCAACGGCGCTCTCGACGCGTGCTCTTGGCGCCGAGATTCGACGAGTCCACGCCGTGACGAGACCTCTCTTCGCTTGTCCCATCTGTAGCCGTGGATGTCTGCATCTCTAGTGTAGAGGAGCGCTCGACGGGCAACTTCATCGAGTGTGGATACTGAAGCGAGTGTGGATCCATACGCCTCCAATCTGTTTTACGCTGGTCAGACTCATGACGCAGTGCCGCAGCACTTCTTCGCGTCGCTATTTCTTTTGAGTCTGTGCCGTTGTCGCGTCTTGACTGTCAAGACTTCTTTTTGTTGGACAGCATGTCTGGCTGCGATCTTTGCTGGCGTCCACTTCGTTCTTTTGTGTCCAGTAGCTGGACCAGCTCCACTTCCAAAAGAGAAAGAGAAAAAAAGATAAGGAATGGATACCTTGGATTTTTGTCGAACATGAACGTGAACCTAGATATTCAGCCACTCTTTCTTGTGATGCTACTCGTCTTCAGGCGTCTCCCGACGTCGACGGCTATAATACACCATACTTCAGTTTCTGCAAAAGAAAACAAAAAGGCAAGTGCTATTCGTACCTGGCTGTGGGTGGCCGCTTGCTCGTGCTCTTGGACTTGTCTCGGGTCGTCTTCTCCCCACCTTCTTGACGAGGACTTTCATCACTCGCTGCCTCCACAGTTGATGAGCTCTTCTTTCTTGACGACGAAGAAGAGGTGCTGGAGGCGCTAGACGTCGCTGATATTGTAGGGCCAGCTGTCTCATTGGACCTGGAGCTAGATTTAGACGATGTGTCCCGCTCTTTGTCTCGCTCCTTCTCACGCTCTTTGCTTGTTTCCACTTCATTCTCGAAGACAATCTCGATACCTTCATCACTGCATCCCACTCGTTCCATCCAGAAGTTCATTGTCGGGCTGTTGGGCCCACCATAGTCAAAGTCCTTCGTACGCCGCTCTGGCATCTCCATGTCCAGCATCACCACATTGTCTGCTCGCCATCGTGTGTTCATGGGATCGATGAGACGGTTGCGTCGTGCGTACTCACTCTCAATCCGCCTTGCACCACGCCGAGACACGGGTCGCTTGGGTCGTAGGGCTCCTGGTTTGAGTTCCAGTCGCTCCACCTTCCATTCATCTGCATCGGGGTCGTACTTGGCTCTCTTCTCGAGCCCAGCTGCCTCATCCAGAGGCACGAAATGAGTTAGTAGCACGTGCTTAAGCTTCAGCTGCCGTGTGAGCTCACGGATCGTATCCAGCATGTCCTCCTTCTCTGTCTGGAACTCGGTCCGCAGATCCTCGATCTCGGTACTCGCGGCCTTGTGCTTAGCCCAAAGCTTCTTTAGCTTACGGGTTTTGTCGTCCACTTCTTCTTGCAAAGTCGAGAACTGTTCCTCTAGTAACATATTCGAGTCTTCTTTCTCTGCCAACTCACGGGCCAACAGCATCTCTTGTCGCTTTTGTTCCTCGATCTTGAGCTGCGCCTCTCGCAGTTCACGTTCCTGCTTGGCCGCTTTATCCATGACCTTGCCCCCAGAAATGACCTTCTTTTCCAACTTCTGCAGGTGTTCCATCATCTCCTTTTTCTTCCGTTCCATCTCAGCCTTCTCCTGCGCCTTGAACTCAAGTTCCTTCTCCAGTTTGAGTCGCTCTTCTTCGGTCCGTGACTGCTCTGCCAAAATGGCCTTCATCTCGGCTTGTGCCTTTTGCTTCAACTCCAATTTCTCTCGTCTTGCATCTTCCTCAAGTTTCTTCAGTACATCTTCGCTCACTCCCTCACGCTTGACGACTGTCTTCTCCACGATCCGCTCCACGATTTGTGGCGCCACCTTTTCTTGTGCGACCATAACGCCTGCACTCGCACTACTTGCCCCTCCTCCCGGTGACCCCGCGTTCTTTTCCTGAGCAGCTAATGCCTCCCGCAGCTCCTTAATCTTCTCCTGGTACTCTCGGATCTTTGCGTCTTTCGGGTCCTCGTTGATCTTGGGCTTGTTCTTGATGTTCTTGGCACGGTTCGCGTACCGTAATGTGGACAGCGTCTCGTTGTAGTTGTAGTCGGCCGGTCCGCAGTTGGCAATCATAACAGTCTTCGCGTTCCCGCCCAAAGAGTCCTGGAGCAGTCGAGTGAGCTTCGAGTCTCGGTACGGAATGTGCTGGGACTTGCCATCTACAAGTGCCGAGATGACGTTGCCTAAAGCTGACAGCGACAAGTTGATCTTGGTCGCTTCCTTCATGCGGTCGCCCGTTGCGCCAGTCTTGGCCTGCCGCTCACTACCGGCCAGATCCACGAGGTTCAGTTTGCCCACGCAAATGTGCTGCTTTCCATCGACACCCACAGCGTTTGAGCACGCCTCAACAGTGATTGTGAACATCGAGTGAGACCGAGATGACGTCTGGTTCATGAGCGTGGCACCAACACTGCGGTTCTTTTTCCCCTGCTGCATCACAGCGTCGATTTCAGCAGCACCAGTGACCTGTCGGGAGATAAGGTCCTTGACGTACACGCCTGTTTCCAAGTTCTCTTTGAGTTCGAGATGATTCTTTGGGTCGTTCGACAGCAAGTCTCGAATCTCTTCGTTGTAAATCTCGAGATATGAAGCGTACACCATGAACTGCTTGGCACTCGATTCCTCGGCGATACGGTCGAAGATGTGCTTGAAAGAGTTGGGGATGATACCCTTCTCCTCGGAGGCTCTGAGTAGCCTTCCATTGTGTGTGACTTGCCCGCACCAGTCTGACCGTACGCAAAGATCGTTCCGTTGAA
>KE464189.1:7531-25712 GCA_000387445.2 Pythium aphanidermatum DAOM BR444 | reverse complement strand
TGTACAAAGCCTTCACGTTTAGCCTCGCTATACCTCTCCAACACAGAAACACCAAGCGATACACGTAAGTCATAGAGTGAGTGAAATGTTCCTCTTTATTGAGATGATCATCGAACAAACCGACAGAGTGTTGCTGCCAGTACTCGACTAGCCAATAGACCGTCCAAAAGGTGCTGTGAAAGCAACTTAAAGAGCGTGGCCGAAGCCAGCAAGAGTTGGCTTGAGGTTCGAGTTCTCGGTGAAGACCTTGGCGGTGGCCTCGGCAACGCGCTTGTTCTGCGCGAGCTTCTTCTTGTAGTAAGCCTCCGACTTGACCTTACGCTTGGCCTCAAGGCGAGCGACGAGCTCACCGTGCTTCCAGCCGACCTCCGAAGCAAGACGGCCGAGGACCGTGTAGCGGCGGTTAGCCTTCAGGCGGAGGACGCGGAGAGCGTCTGGCACAACAAGGCGCTTCTGCTTGTCGTATGGGGCTGGGATACCGTCGAACACCTTTAAACACACATGAGTTAGACGCGAACCTGACCACGCAGATGGAGAACTGCCAACAAACCTTAAGGCGCTGGAGAGCGGCGGCACCACGGGCGGTCTTGTGCGGAAGCATACCACGGATCGTGCGCCAGAGCATGCGCGATGGAGCGCGGTAGTGCACTGGACCCTTCTTTGGGTTGGTCGAGGTACGCTTGTTCAGGAACTGCATGAACTTGACCTTGTTGCGCACGTCTGTCATCAGGAAAAACCACTCAGTCACTCTGAATATAGAGCTCGCGAATGGCTCGACCGTGAGACTGAGCTAGACGACATGGCACACCACTGCTCGCTCGTACGGGGGAGCTCGAGAAGGAAATAAGTCGCATGGGGATGCAACGTTCTCTCGCCACCAAAACCACAGTACGAGGTCGTCACAGGGTGCCTGCACGCAGCGACTTTAGCATGTTTGGACGGCCAGCAACTAGGCGACCGAAGTCAATCCTAGCGCGGCGTTCCTTTCACTCTCTCCTCCACTCGCGCATCCCGGCGATGAAATGAACTGAGAGGCGTCCCCATCTTCCCCCTTGCGGGGGAAAGGATGCGATGGCGCCATTATAAAAAATGACGGAACGAACGACGGTGACTGACCGCAGAAGAAGAAAAGAATCGACCGCAGGGCTCGTCCTCCCACGCACGCGCGCAGTCGTCTGAGCTGCAGCCCGCACGATCTACGAGAGCCAACAAGCACGCGAATTTCCCCATATCAACGCATTTCACTTACGCGAGCCCGAGACCTCGAGCGCCTCGCAGCGCACGGCCACGACCTGCTGGCCCTGAAGGAGCTCCTTGGCGATCAGCGAGGCAAGACGACCAAGCAGGTGGCCACGGCAGTCGACGACAACTGGCTTCTCAAACACCATTTTTCACACACTCGGGAAAGAGGAAATGCTCAGCGAATGGGCCGCATGAAGAGCGCCAGCCCCAAGGGAGCTGGCCACCAATCGCTGGCTGGGAGGGATTCCACGCATTATCAGCCAATAAGAAGATGATGTATTTATAGCCAATGAATGAGAGGAAGAGAAGTACCGGTTGCTTACCGGTTATGTTGGGACTTGCGAACGAACTGATGCGAGGTGAGTTGTTGGAGAAGTGGCGATGATGGACATGATGGAGAGGCCGCGGCCGTTCAAGCTGCTTGGCGTACGTGCGTGGTGTATGGCAGTGTGAGGTAGTAGAATGGAAAGCTGATACTGTGCGCTGCTGGATGGTGTGGGTTTTGTGCAGTGGAATGAGTCCGAAGACGCCCAGTCGGATGGAAATGCGGATGGCACTAGCACTGGGACGACGAGCACTCCAACACCGGAGAGTGTATCGCAGGGTCAGGCATTCAAGAGCCGCTCTCGTGAGCGTTGGCTAGCGTCCAAAGCGCTCCGCGATGACCCCATTTTGGCGGATGTCCAGCGCATGGTGCAGGGTTCCCAGAAGAGCGAGGCGACGGCGACGAGTGGCGCCACATTCCGCGCGCAGTCACAGCGTTCATGGCATCTACAACGTGAGGAGTTGACGACCACCGCCAAGGACGCGGTGAGCGGCAGCAAGGAGTCGACTGAGGGCGAGAGCCTCGCGATCAAGCTGCAGCGAAAGGGCTACGATGTGCACCCGTCGTTGGTCGGAGGCGATACGTCGCTGTCCAAATCGTTCCGAGATGTCTCGCGAAGCGCATGGCAGGCAGCCAAGGCCCTGCGAGAAGACCCCTCAGTTTCATTCTCCTTTTCGCGCGTCTCGTCGGCCTCGTCGACCAAGACTGCTGTCAGCAGTGACGAGGCGAGTACTTACGTGAAGCACCATGAGCGCCTCACAGCCTTTTACAAGAAGCACAACCCGTCGAAGCTTGACACTGTCGACGCCACATTAGAGCGATTCAAGGGGCGAGAGGAGGAGATGTTCGCGAAGTTGGAAGAGAAGTACGTGCAGGCCGCAGTCGGTGCGTCGCTCGAGTCGAGGAAGAAGAAGATGATCACGAACGACAGCCATCCACGGGTGTTCATGGACATCTCCATCAGTGGCAAGGCAGAAGGACGGATTGTGATGCGGCTTCTGAGTGACAAAGTGCCTCTAGCGGCTGAGAACTTTCGCTGTCTGTGCACAGGAGAGAAGGTGAGAAGTGTAGCCGACTTGCATTGCTCGC
Organism: Pythium aphanidermatum DAOM BR444; assembly: GCA_000387445.2. Lineage (NCBI taxonomy): Eukaryota > Oomycota > Peronosporomycetes > Pythiales > Pythiaceae > Pythium > Pythium aphanidermatum. The sequence goes on along the minus strand of KE464189.1, from coordinate 23,056 downwards.
CAGAGGGCTAACACCTTGTATGACGAAACAACAGGGCAAGGATTTGCACTTCAAGGGCTCCAAGTTCCACCGCATCATTAAGGATTTCGTGGTTCAGGGCGGCGACTTCACTGCGGGTGACGGCACCGGAGGACTCAGCATCTACAAGGGCACGCCTCATGGAGACTTATGGGGGAAATTCAAGGACGAGTCGTTCCTCCCACACAACGATGTGGGCCTACTGTCCATGGCCAACAACGGACCGAACCGCAATGGCTCTCAGGTGGGGTACTGAGTCCTTAGGAACCGTGAGGGCTAGATATGAATGCTGACGTGGTGCTGCGTGACTCTAGTTTTTCATCACGACTCGGGCTGGTCTCACGAATTTGGACAACAAGCACGTGGTGTTTGGAGAGGTGATTGAAGGCCTCGATGTTGTCGACAAAATACAACGTGTAGACGTCGATGCGAAGCAGAACCACCGCCCACTGTCACACAACGAAGTTGTCGTGGACGATTGCGGGCAGCTACATTAATCCAGCAGATCGAGTGAGAGCAGCTATGACCCGATGGGGGGCGAAATGAATGTAAGGAAGAATGAATATGGTTGTTTTGTAGTCAGAAGAGCAGATGCGCCAGGTCTCGTTTGATCACGACTTTGTGCTTCCCCTCTGCTGGCTCGGACGGGCGGATTGCGTCTTGAACAAGAGGTCCTCCTGTACGAACTCGTGCTTTGTGGACGCCACTTGAGAGCTCGGCCCGTTTTGTATGAGAAGTTCGAGTTGTTGGAGATGTCTGTTGAAAGGGTTTCACGTGGGCTCCTCCTCCGTACGACACTGCTTGAGTCTCGACGGCTTCAATCGTATTAGCATCGTGGCGGCCCACCCCTTTCCGACGTTGAAGCTTCGTTTTATCCCGTACTGTTTGTGCAGGGTCGGGTGGTTTCGTCGTTGCCACTCGAGATGTCGAGAGTGAAGTGAGTCGTGCGCTGAGTTTCTCGAGCGACTCGCGCAGTCGGATTTCTTCTGCTGTGAGTAACTCAGACACGACATCATCGTCGTTGTCTTGGGGCTCGTTCGCTTCCATTGTTTTTTGAGTTGAAGCACTGGGAATTTGAGTCTGGCTTGCTGGTCCAGCTCGAGCATACGCACATTTTGTGACAGCGGCGGGTGGAGGAGGAGCGATGGTAAACGACACAGACTTCTTCGGCCAGTGGGAAGACGGCACTAACTTCGATGTTCCTATATCTTTGGGTGGCTGTGTGGACAGTGCTCCGATCGCGGCATACGATGCTGAGCGTTTAGTCTCTTGTGGCATGCGTTCTGTCGTGGCGACTTCGTTCTGAATGCACTCAGTTCTGGTCGCTTTGACAGGCACAACACGTGAGCTTTTGGTTGTCTCCGCCTCAGGAGCACGAGACTTTGTGTCAGACGCCAGTCGGTTCTTGTTGACTTGAGCCAGAGGCTGAGATCCCTGTGGGACTGCTACGCGTGGGATCTTCGTCTGTGCTTTAGCAGCCTCTGCTATCACGCGAGTCGTCTGGAGAGGATGAATCGATGCCACCGCGTCGGGAGTTACTCGGACATCACTATGACCAGCTACTGTTTGAGCAGTTGCTCCTTCCGTGCACTGCCGCTCCAACTCTCTCCTGCGTTGCACTAGTCGTCCTGCACATCCATTGTCCACGGGCATATCATCTAGCTGGTTTGAGATGACAGTCTGTCGGTGGATAAGAGCATTCCTCTCAGGGCCATAGCACTTGACCATGCCAACATCGGGCGCCTCACCCAGCGGCTGGACCTCCGCCACAGACATGGACATGGACAGATCCAGGCTATCTCGAAGCTTCTTGTCGTTTCTTCCGTCGTCATAATCATCGTCGGATCCGGAACTCGTCTCATCGTCACTCGCGTCTTTCGTGCTCAGCTCAAAGTCCCCCACGACACGCTGGCTACTACCCAGCGCCCTCGCTCGTGAGCGACGTGCTGCCTCCATGCGTGCCAGTCGCGCTTCCACTGCACGCACGTCGTACGCGTCGTCGTCGTCCATACCCAGCGTCTTCTTCCTGCCTGTACAGTAGCTGTAGCTCTTCATCCCAAAATGGCTTCACTTGGGGTTACACCGTACCCCTCACATCTCTGACTTCAAGGTAGTCATCATTCCGTACCCCCCAACCTTCGAGTCACACGTCACAGATCGCAACCGCTTCAACAACGAGTTTGCTTCAATTCATTTTTGACTCGTGACGCCTTTTCAGCCAATCCGATCGCTCCGTAGCTCTTCATGTTGGTCGTTTGTCCAAACACCGCATCAACCGACGTCCCGGCGATCCACCACGAGCGCATTCCGCCGGCCTCGTGCATGCGCATCCATCGCTCGTGCTCCGTGGCTCAGTTCTCGATTGGCGCCGCGCTTCCCCACTCGGCCGCCATGCTCCGCCACCTCCGCTCCACGTCCCGTACGGCGGTGCAGCTCCAGGCCCGTCGTGGCTTTGCGTCCGAGAGCGATGCCGTGCTCAACCGCAACAGCTCGCGCATCACGCAGCCCAAGTCGCAGGGCGCGTCGCAGGCCATGCTCTACGCCACGGGCTTCACGGAAGACGACATGAACAAGCCGCAGGTGGGCATTGCCAGCATGTGGTGGGAAGGTAATCCGTGCAACATGCACCTGTTGGACCTCGCTGCGGACGTCAAGAAGGGCGTCGAGACCGCTGGCCTCAAGGGCCTGCGCTTCAACACCATTGGTGTCAGTGACGGTATCAGTATGGGCACGGACGGCATGTGCTACAGTCTGCAGTCGCGCGACCTCATCGCCGACTCCATTGAGACCGTCATGGGGGGTCTTTGGTACGATGGCAACATTTGTATCCCGGGTTGTGACAAGAACATGCCGGGCTGTGTGATCGCCATGGCTCGTGTGAACCGCCCGGCACTGATGGTGTACGGTGGTACGATCAGCCCTGGCTGCTCCAAGAAGGGCGAGTCGCTGGACATTGTCTCGGCCTTCCAGAGCTACGGCGAGTACATTGCCAAGCGCATTACGGAAGAAGAGCGTCAGGACATTGTTCGTCACGCCTGCCCAGGCGCCGGCGCCTGTGGTGGTATGTACACTGCTAACACCATGGCCACGGCGATCGAAACGCTTGGTCTCTCGCTGCCATACTCGTCGAGCAACCCTGCGACCTCGAAGGAGAAGCGCATGGAGTGTATTGAAGCTGGTAAGGCGATGCGCCTGCTGCTCGAGAAGGACATCAAGCCACGCGATATCCTGAGCCGTCAGTCCTTCGACAACGCCATCGCCGTCACCATGGCTCTCGGCGGCTCCACCAACGCTGTGCTCCACTTGATCGCTATGGCTCGTGCTGCTGGCATCCCACTGACGATCGATGACTTTGAGGAGATCAGCGAGCGCGTGCCGTTCCTGGCTGACCTGAAGCCAAGTGGCAAGTACGTCATGGAGGACGTGCACCGTGTTGGTGGCACGCCAGCGGTGCTCAAGTACCTCCTGAACAAGGGTGTGATCGATGGTGACTGCCTCACTGTCACGGGGAAGACGCTGGCGGAGAACATCCGCGACGTGCCTGACCTGTCGGACAACCACAAGATCATCCACCCGATCGAGAAGCCACTCAAGAGCAGCGGTCACCTGCGCATCCTGCGTGGTGACCTCGCGCCAGAAGGATCGGTGGCCAAGATTACGGGCAAGGAAGGCCTCTATTTCAAGGGTACAGCCAAGGTGTTTGACTGTGAAGAGGACATGCTGCCAGCGCTTGAGCGCGGTGAGATCACCAAGGGCATGGTCGTGATCATCCGTTACGAAGGACCAAAGGGCGGCCCAGGCATGCCGGAGATGCGTACGTTGTTCTTGCTGTCCGCTTGGGTGTTCAATGACCTGTTTTCTAACGTGCATGCGTGTGTGATGTTGCAGTGACGCCAACGTCGGCGATCATGGGTGCTGGTCTCGGCAAGGATGTGGCCATGCTCACGGATGGTCGCTTCTCGGGCGGCTCGCATGGCTTCATTATCGGCCACATCACGCCAGAGGCGCAGGTCGGAGGCCCCATTGCGCTCGTCCAGGACGGCGATGTGATTGTGATCGACGCGGAGAAGAACCGCATCGACTTGGAAGGCGTGAGCCCAGAGGAGATGGAGAAGCGCAAGCGTGCCTGGAGCCCGCCTCCGCTCAAGGCCACGCGCGGTACGCTGTTCAAGTACATCAAGAACGTCAAGTCGGCCTCGGAGGGCTGTGTCACGGACGAGTAGATCTATAAATTCGTGTAATTTGAGTATTTTGCTGGAATTCATCATGGGAGTTTGTATGGGAAACGTGGGAAAATGGGGTCGACAAATCGGCAGATTTCTATTCTACTAGTAGTAGTCGCCTCGGGGGGCGAGTGCTGCGTGCTTCGGCGATGTACGCATAATAGGACCTCTGCCAGGGGGCGAAGTCGTAGCCGAGGAGGACGGCGAGGTGTGCGTGGCCCTTCCGGGTACTGTAGTAGGCTGAAGAGCTTTGGCTGCTTGGCTTCTGGTCCATCGCCAGGTTGGCGGCCGCGTCTGCCATTTTGTTGAACTCACGTACATGGTGTGTCCAGAAATGTACTCCGATCATATCGCTCAAGTTGCCGCTTCGGCATAGAGCCCGTACAAGGGGCCAGTGCGTGGCGGTCGATAGCCCTTGAGTTGCCAAAGGATCATCAGCTCCACCACTTCACTGTTCCCATACTGACCACACGATCTATATATCAGTATGGGAAGGCCAAGTAAAAGCCAGTGGATTCGTACAACGTCGCCCAGTGTCGTGGTGCTGGATTGCAAGCTCATTTTGCATTTAACTTAGCGCCACCAAGGTCCAAGCTCAGCAACCAGATCCCCCACCCGCCAGCGCCGTAGATGTATTCTCCGTCAGCCGACGACAGTGATCGCAAACGCAAGCTCTTAACCGCCGAGTCGCTCGCGATGCTCGAAGCATCCGTTGTGGAGGCCGCAACGGCCGAGTCGACGTCCGATCCAGTTGTCCAGACGTACACACCACTAGCACTCGACATCTCAGTGCGGCGGGGTCGTCTCGCGCTCTTGTGAGTGTGGCGGCAGCTGCTGTGGTCGTTGTGACGATAATCTTGTCCGATGGTACGGAGCTCACACGTTTTCAACGCAGTCGTGTGTCATTCACCGACCAAGAACAACTCTTGGACCGGTACAACTCGTACTCGGGAACGATGGCCTCGGCAATCGGTCGTTTGCTCGAAGTGTTTGTGGCATTGATGGCTCAAGTTCTTGTGCTGTGGCTCATGACCGATTCCGTCCTGACGCATACTCCGAGTCGACGCGTTCATTTGATAGTGTTAACACTCGGTGCAGGTGTTCGGGTTTCTCCTGACCAACAGTCTCAACTCGCTCAATGTTCAAGTCCGAGAGTTACCACCGATCCACATCATGAAGGCCAGCGACCTCAGCGTCCCGACCAACAATACCAACTCCTCAACGGTGGCCAAGTCGTTTTCAGAACGTACGCCCCAGAATCCGTCGTCGAACACCATTCTCCGCAACCTCGTTCTTCCGCGTGCCGCAATCAAGCCCCAATGCAATGAGACGAGTCAAGTCACCTATAGTATGCAAGACGACAGTATCACTTACGGCATCCCTCAACGTTCCTGGATGAAGAATCTTCTTCCAGAAGCTCTGACGACGTCTACAGTTCACATGGATCTCCTGACCAACACGACGAATGGCACCGTTAACGACCTCAAAACAAACGCCTCGATCATCGCCGATCTCCTCATCGCCGCGGTAGCTACCAACTCGACGTACGCACCTTTCGATGCTGCGACCCCATTCAACGTCAACGACGCACCGCCGAACAATACTGCGTGGTATCCTGGAGACACAATCAATATGCCTACGTCGCGACTTGCAGGTCTGTTACCGCCCGACCCTGCATCAACTGAAACACAAGATCGAGATTGGCTCCTGGCTCGCACAACTGAGTATCTCTCCCGCGCGACCTCAAAAAACTGGCAGAATACTTCGTCGTTGCTGCGGTGGACGCTCGACATATCACGTGTCAACATTACACCGAACGTGTGGGTTGATGCGATCACCATCGAGAGCGAAGTGCGAGCCATGAACACTTCTATCTACGGGGCCAGTTTCACCAGCGCCTTCGGCTCATCAACGGGCCTTCAGATACTTGCCGCCGACGATCGCTCCCCAGACGCGAAGATCCATGCGTACGCTATCTGTCTCAATCAGAACGGCACCGAGACCCTCTACTCGACGCTAGATCGTGGTGACCCAGCATACACAAGCTCAGTTGTTTGCCAAGGGAAGTCCAATACGTCGATGTACGTCTTTAGCTCCGGGAGGCACTTTGTAGCAGATGGATATGGTTACGTTTCCGGGCGACAGGTTGATATCGGTGTCGCCCATGTCCGCAACCTACGTGTCATCTACTCGACCACATTTGCGCGCATCAGTTGGCAGTTGCAAGATCTTTCGTCCGTGTACAATGCAAACTGCGATGTGAGCGACGGGTGCTTGGGTCTCGATGCCCATTTGCCCGATACAAAACAACGCCTTCTCGTGAACAAGAAGGCGCTGCCTCTCGACGAGCTGACCGTTGTGAAGCACTTGAGAATATTCTCTAATGGCGGGGTCTATGCAGACCCCCAGCAACCCCATGAAATGGTGTTGGTTCGTCGGCCGACCCAAGTTAAAGTTCAAGGATTTGGAAGTGCACCTCTGCGTGGTGTTGGATTCAAGTACAGCGACCTCAACATCACCTACCATGTCATTACCAACGTTGAACGCTGGCTCGGTGACGCACTCTTGGACCACAATATCAAATGGAACAGCACCGGCAATAAGACCGAATGGGACACTTACCAAACGCAGTATTGCAATGCCGCGTACGACCGTCGCATCCTCAACTATGTCAACAACCATCTCTACTTGGAGACCACACTCCAGTCGACGTATACCGCCGCGGCGTTCTTTCTCTTCCAGAATGGCGTGGCACGGGAGGTTTTACCACAAGCCACACTCGCTAAGAGTAGTAGTGTGCCACTCCGACTAGATGGTAACATTCAAGAAATGAGCGTGTGGCTCTCGGTCCCCAAGCTCAATGCCAAGCTCACTCTTTCTGGGTGTGGCCTGCTGGTGGTGGCACTGGCCTGGGCGATGGCAAAGCTGCACGCCGTGACCGGCACACAAGATCACCACGTCACAGTCACGGCACCCCACCAGATCGCACGTGTCCTGGTGGATGGCACGACCTTCCCGTCGTTGCTGCTCAAGCGTCGAATCCACGATCAGGAGATGAAGGGCGACGCCGACCAGTTTGTTATTCACGCGCTGGCGGTCCGACAGGTCATGGACAACAGTCCAATCAGTAATTGAACGTTGGGCGAGTAAACTAGACACTGGCTCAGCTGCTGACATGAACTGAAGCGGGGATTTCGGACTGGAACGTTGGCCGCCGCCAAACCAGGCCCTCGTTCGAGTGTGTCTCGCGTCCGCTCGGTGCTGAAGACGTCGATCACACTGCAGTATCTGTGCTGCGGACCTGCATATCGGCTCACCACGCTACCGTGTCGTGCTTTTGAAGTAAGAACCGAGTAGCAGTTCAAAGAGGTATCTGGAAGGACCTTGCCAAGGTCATTGATATCCAACAGTGGATCATTCCTTGAGGCGCGGTCACGAGCCATTTCATCTACGTAAAACGCGCATGGTTCGCTCGATCAGATTAAGAAAGTTGACTCTGAAAAAGATGTCTCGACTTGCTTAATGCCAGCATCTCAACAGACACTTCAGCCAGCAAAGTGCATGAAGGTCGTCATGCTGGGCTGGGCTACGGACGATTCAATTCATCATGGGGTTTGCAGTGGGAAAAGTGGGGTCGAAAATTGGCAAAATAGTTTATGGCAGCTCTTCTTGGCTATCCTTTGCTACGCTACACGGGGCTCAACGCACATGCTACACCTACTAGTTGTAATCTTCTTCTTCTTGATATCTCTCGGCTTCCGTCGCCTTGGACTCAATATTGAGCATGGAACGCAGCAGACGCTGGCCCCGAACTCGGCGGTGTGCCGTTGCCCGTGGCGAGCTGCTGCTGCGTGTGATACGATTTGAGCAGAAGCTTTCGCATGCGCTCCTGCGCTTCGTAGTAGCCTGCTGAGTACTCATTGTACTGACGCGGTAGAGGAGCCACGGGAGGGGCCTGGCCGGAGGACGGAGGCGGTGGCGGTGCTGGCCTGGAACCTTGGTAGTTGACGGGGGAGCCTACCATCACAGGAACGTCGGGATCAGATAAATCGTATACTCGGGCGTGCATAGCTTGAGCTGCGTACGCATCCTGGTACTGGTACGCCTGGGCGGCTGTCTGGTATTGTGGCGAGGCGTGCTGCACGTGAACATGGTTCATCTGGGCGTTGCTCTGTCGATGCCTCGTTGACGTGGACGCTGGGGCTCGATCAAAGATCGCCGCCGGGTGCTGAGGCTGCTGTCGGGAGTCTGTGTACTGGCCGTTTTGATTGTGGCTCTTTTGGTTGTTGTGGTTGCTGTGCGTGCCATTAGTGTACGAAGCCCCCATCGGAGTTGAGGCAGCAGGCGAGCAATACTCCCGGTCGCCGTTCTGCTGCTTGGCAGTGAGATTCTTCTCCATCGTGGTCACTGCGAGCGTCGCGAGTCTCTCCATCGTGAACGCAGAGCTCGGACCGAGCGTATCTCGTTTGGTCACGTCCGCCACACAGATCGAATCCCAGCTTCTCCCCACCACGAGAGTAGATCGGGCAGCCAGCGAAGTAGCGAATCGCCGGCCCGCCTCGGCGCGTGAACAGACTCGTGACGTGGCGATCCAAGTTGGCGTCGAGCACAATTGTCGGTGTTGAGCCCATGACTTTCTCGATGAACAGCGTCAGTTCCTCGTCCAGCTCGGGTAGACCGTCGATTCCTCTTGCCGAGTGGATAACGTCGCCATGCTGCGGGTCCTTGATCGATACGGACGCGATCGGACAGTTGAGCGTCTGGCATGCGAGTTCACAGAGCAGGTCGAACATGCTGTTGGCTGGACTGCCCCCGTGCTTCTGTTTGTGCTTCTGTTCCATGGCACTGAGCTGCTTGTTGAGACTGCGAGCATCGATAAAGTCGTCATAGTCATCGTCGTCCTGTGTAGCCAACATGGGCGTGGACGACGCCGCGGATGTGCTCGAGCCCATGGTCCCATTGCTTAGTCCTCGCATTTCCTTCGACATGGGATGCACGATCGCTGCGGCCGCGGCTGCCGCATGCATCTGAGCGTACTCATCCAGGGAGTCCGTGAGTTCAAAGTCGTTGGTGTTGGATGACGAGAAGCTCGAAGAGCTGAGCGAACTCGCCTCAGCGAGCTCTCGTTCGGCACGGGTTGCCGCGGCCGCTGCGATCGAGGCCGTGTGCTGCTGGAAGTGCGCATGCTGGTTACTATGCTGGAACTGGTTGTGGCTATTATGACTGTTGTGGCCGTTTGTGCTGCCTCCAGAGCCCGAGCCCGAGTCAACAAACGACATGCGGGCGTTGTACGGCGACGACGCAACGGCGTGCATGTTGCTCAACGATCGCGCGCGAACGAGGTGATCGAACACATTGGACTTGTCGTTGCGTTTGAGCGGCGTCGACTTGGCCTTGAGACAACAGACTTTGCAGAGCCGCAGCTTGGAGTAGCCGATGACCGGCAGGTCGACGTTCTCGACGACAGAGCAGTCCGAGCAGATGACTTCACCGCACTTGCGGCAGTGGTGTTTCCGTCGTAGCGCGTAGAAGTTGCGCATGCAAAGATGGCAGCTGCTGCGTTCGTGGTCTTTGACCCACGTCGAGCGGTGGATGTAGATCTGGTTGCTCAGCCGCAGGTCTTCGACGATGCCCTGGAGGCGGTTGAGACTATGGAGAAAGATCGCACTCACGTACTTGGCGTGCTTGGACGCGAAGCTGCCGCATACGATCACTTCGGTCTCTTCCTCGTTCACGCGGCGCCAGAACACGCCGAGCTTGGCCAACGTCGCACGGGCAATACTGTGCGTGTCCTTGAGGGCCATGCAGCCCACGCGCTCGCCTTCAACCGACGAGAAGCACCACATGTGGACCCGCTCCTTGTTGTCTGTGTTCGGGATATAAGCCGTAGAGAGGTAGTCGAGCACACACAGGTCCCGCTTGCCCTGGCCATTCGTGTCAAACGCGCCCCACTTGACTGTCAGGAGCTCCTCGGGCTCTTCGGCCGTCTCCTCGTCACTCGGCACTGACTGCGTGTCGGAATTCCGGTGGTGCTTGTCGTTGTTGTTGTTGTCCTCGGTCTCGAGGTCGAGCGGTCCATGCAGCCACAGCGTCTGGCGCTCGGCGCCGTCCGTGGCGGCTCGGTGCACGCGGTTGTTGTCGTCGACGTCCTTGGTGGTGTCCTTGGTGCTCGAGGGCCCGGAGAACGAGTGCAGGATCATGGTGTCGATGTAATGCTTGCCAAAGCACTTGCGCATGAACTCGCGCCAGCTCTCGGTGTTGGTGTTGGCAATGATCATGTCCACTTCGTGCTCCTGGCACCGCAGCACGGTCGCAGCGCGGACGTAGCGGCAGGACGTCATGAGGTTGCTCGTGTCCTTGCGCAGCTGCGTGCCGTCTTTCTCGGGCGGGACATAGCGCCACTGCTCGTTGAACGACTGCTTGAGGCACGCGGCGGCGTTGTCCTTGGCCGACGCATAGAGCGCGTCCGCCGTCTCCTTGGAGAGCGGCAGCGACCGGAAGAAGTTGGCACGCAAGGGGAAGCCCGAGGCCGAGGCGCCCGAGGACGAGCCGCCCACGCCGCCACCATGCACGACCGTGGTGCTCATAAGGAGAGGACGAGTGTGGGGGGTAGCGAGTTCGGAGAAGTGAGGGGGAGAACCGAGAACCGAGAACGGTTCTCGGGAGAGCAATTGATCTATGGATATGTTCCACGTGCGCGCGCGTGGGCGAGAGCTGCTGCTACTGCTGGACTGGACGCCGGACGGACCGGCGTGCGCACGGTACTGGCGTTCACAAGACGGCGAAGTCTCATCTGGACCGCCATGGAAAAAAACGCGGAAGAACGAGAAAGAGAAAGAACGCACGTGCAATGCGCGTTCCGCGGCAAAGTGTTCTGTGCGACGCGACTCGAGCCCTGCCCTTTGAGGTTGGAGCCACGAGCGTCTGGGAACAAGAATCCGGAGTACATTGGACGGGAAGAGAAACCGTGGAAGAAACCCCAAATGAAGGAAGAAAATGGAGCGTTGGTGACAGCATGAGGGTGGCGCAGTGTAACCGTCGCGGGCGGTTACCAGACATTCACTAGTGAGGTGGAAAGAGGATGCGTCCAGTGAGTGGGTCGACGCACTCCAATGAGTCTGGGGATGCAAGGGCGATGATCCAGGAACCATGGTGCATGGGCCAGAGCATTCGCCACTAGTAGATTCGACGATGGACAGTGTGTGCTGCTTGCGTTTGTCTTGAGACACCAAGAGCTCACTATGTCTCGCCACTGGATATACGAGACGTGCCCCATGACACTTTATGTAGGAGCTCCATGTAACCGCAGTGCCATGAATGGACGTGGCACTGGTTGATGGACTCGAGTTCGAGTCTCGAGGATGACGGGCCGAACAACTCACAACCACCTCAAACGGCACGTGCTTTCAGGGTTCTTCATGGCCCACCGAATCCCATCCCACCGCTCTTCCTGGGCCGCCAAGATCCTCTCAACACCCGAGACTCTTATGAAGAGCATGCATCCTGTCTTCGGGGGCTCGAGAAGCACAGAAAATCTCTGGGTACTTGCTGATCGAGCCAGGCTTTCTGCAGGCTGTTGTTTGCAGTCTGCACATACCAGCTCGGGCGTGGATGGTGCCGTACCACGCGTCCACGTGGCTCATTTGCCGCCGCGCTGTAGAGCGCGACACACGGAACTTTCCATCTCTGTTCCGACTTGCTTCCATCACCCCATGACTGCTGGCCGTGTCTGTGTAAGAGAGTTTACATCGTGTAAGCGTTGTATCGGGAAGCGTTTTATACACTTCTTGCGTCATAGTTATAGAGACACGAATGGTATTCGAATGTTTAAAACACGAGCAGATCTGTAGCCATGTTCCTTCCATCGATTCCCAAGTCGAAGCCACTTGACGCCATGAAGCGCCCTCTATGGACCATGCATTCCAAGCCACCAGGAAGAGCGAGTAAGCACCACAACGCAGGTCGCTTCTTCTTTCCACATAAAATCTAGCAGGATAAGATCGAGTGAAGGATGGTGTTCGACTTTCCAAACGCTGGGGCCAGCACGTAGCCTCGTGCCAGCAGTGCCACAACCTGTGGTGGCCAGAGAGAGGCTTGACTCTTCACTTCGAGCTCCTCTCTCGAGATACACATGGTGGCTGGCAGCAATTCTCTCATGCGGCAAAACTATTGCAAGCAGTTAGCAGGGTATGGCGCTGGCGAGTGCGGGGAAGAAGCGTGCTGTGATCCTACCGTTCTTGGCGGTTTTTGTCTTCGTCAGCTCCTCTATATCTCTACAGTAGCATGTACACCCTGCGCCGCCGACATACGTTTCCTCTTGCCAGTTCATGACCCGCGCCTTCGCGAACCAGTTACACCATGTTCTCCTTCCCTCTCGCTCGTGCATGGCCATCATAAGCTCGTGTTCGAAAAATCTGCTTCGACTTTCTTAGTCTTATTCCGCTGCCTGTTCTGAGAGCTATGGCCGACTGAAACTCGGCGAGTCGGCGAGCCAATGCACATACCTTCTCCTACCCCACGCATGTCTGAACTCTCTGTCTCTGCAGCGTCTCTACACAGTCAGTCACTCGTAGCTCCTCTCAGTTTGGCACAAGGAGGATTCAGCGCGACCAGTCAGGGCCGCCAGGAGCCATTCCAAGAAGCTGCTGCTCGACGCATCGACACCGTATCGCACGCCGGACTTCTACCTTTGTGTCAACCAGAGCGTTAGTCAAGCGAATGCGTTGTGTGAACTCTAAGACTTCGTACGTAGGGCTTGAAGGAACACACTCGTCATTCCAGCTAGCGACTCGGGAAGATGCTGCGCGTCGCTCTGTCATCACTGATTGGCCACATGGTGACCACATCGTTTGCTTCTCCTCCCTTTCCACTCCAAACCTTCCACGCCACCGTGGTTTACGCTTTGCCTCCATGTCGTCGGCCCTCGCGCCTTGTATGCCACTTCAACGTAACGAAGCCAACTACTGCACCACGTACCCTGAATCAGGGTCCCTAATATTGGTACGCCGTACCAGGTCGAAACACGGAGCAACAGTTCCTATCATTTTGGTCAGACATAAGATAAGAGAGAAAACGTGTTATGGAATGTTTGGCGACTCAAATTGAGTCGTTGAGTCTCAATGGGATATGGACGGGGGATGCGTACTCTCACCGTGTTTGAAGTACCGCTCTCGAATCATTTCCTCCCAGTGGAATCGCGCGCAGGAACGTGCCTCGGCATGCTCGTCATGTGCATTCAACAGAAAGCGATGGTTAAGCACCTTGAGATCACTAGTCGAAGCATGGTGCTTGGACAATATGCAGCCACTTGGTGTTGCCGAACTTTCGTCACAGACCAGGTAGGGTAGTCACACATGTACATGCTGCTGCGCATTTCTATCGAGTAGTGTTGGTGTCCATTCCCAGCAACGCATTTGACGCCAGTGGAGCGATGGCTCAACGGTCTGACGCCAGCGTATCACGTCGTAGGATTCGCTGGGAACCGGGTCCAGTCGGTGGTGCGATTAGTATCACTTGGTGTTGGGGTTCATTGGCCAGGTCCACACTGTCCTTCACAACGCCAGCTCAGCAAGCTGGTCTGGATTCCCGAGTCTAGAAGGTTCTCGTTCCCAACTCGAGCCAATACCGCACGATGACCAGGTGGTGGCACCAGCCCAGATAATCGAACAATTTCCATTCTTAGCAGACGCTTTCGCAATCACCCATCAGGATGCACCTGCTCTGATTCTCCCTGAACCAGGCTGGTTAGAATCAAAAGGATCCAAAAGAAGGTTGTTTGAATCCACAGTCGCTTCGCTCACTCACCGTGTTTTGCGATATCGGATAGGAACCCATTTTGAACTTCAACAAGCTCCTCGCGATCCCCAGCTCCCGTCATGCCGGCGTCTTGATTCAGCCACTATGCCGTCGCCTCATCGGCCTCTTCACTCCGCTATTTGCCTCGCTGCCGCAACTCGCGATGCTCCTCCGTCGCTCCCTCTCCTCTGCTGTGCGTCGTCCACTTCGAGTGGCACCTCGGTCTGCGGCTTACGTCGCGAGATCGCTCTCCACGATCATCCACAAGTCCCCTCATCCAGATGTGGAGATTCCGGAAGCAACACTTTGGGATCTTGTGACGGAGCGTATCGACGAGTTTGCAGACCGTGATGCGCTGGTCTGTGGCCTGAGCGACGAGCGTGTTAGCTTCAAGGACATGTATGAATCGGCGAAGCGCATCGCCGTGGCGCTTGCGCATGACGGCGTGAAACGTGGAGACGTGCGTTTCCTATTCACTTAGTGGATATATCACCCTAGTGACTGACAACTTGTGAATGCAGATCGTTCTTGTGCATTCCTACAACTGCATGGAATACCCCATGGTTGTGCTTGCCCTCAACTCGATTGGCGCCGTTTGCTCGACTGTGTCGCCGCTGTTTGGACCAAAAGAGCTCGCGCAGCAAGCCAAGCTGGCACATGTACGTACCTCGCCGGTAACTTACCGGGTCACAGTGCGGTCGCTAATTTAGTGTATGCCGTAGGCCAAGTTCATCATCACAAATCGTACTATCGAAGATGTTGCGATTGAGGCCGCTGATGAGGTTGGAATTCCTCGTGGCAATGTCTACGCCATGGGAACGTCGGACCAGCCCAAGCGCGTCAAGTGCATCAAGTAAGTATAGCGCTGGTTCATCCCATTTTTTTCAGATGACTTACTCTCCAATTGTCACGTCGTAGTGAGGCGTCAAAACGAGATTTCGAATCCTTTGACTTCCGTCCAGTTGATCCTTCCCAGAATGTACTCTTGCCATTTTCGAGCGGCACAACTGGAATGCCCAAGGGCGTTGCTCTTAGCGGACGAAACATGGTAGCCAACACTATTCAAGTCGACAAAATCGAGAAATACGGCAAACACATGCTCGGCATGCTGCCGTTCTTCCATATCTACCCGATGCTTTTGATGCATCTAGCAATGTACCAAGGGAACACGAAGGTCGTCCTGCCGCGCTTCGAGCCTGAGACTTTTCTCCACGCTTTGAGCAAGTACAAAATCGAGAAGGTGAACATCGCACCGCCTCTCGCTCTGTTCTTAGCACATCACCCACTCGTTGACAACTACGATCTCTCGGGCACCAAGTACCTCATCTCAGCAGGTGCGCCACTAGGTAAGGAGGTTGAGTCACTTGTTAAGAAGCGCTTGGGAGTCGAGATGAAGCAGCTCTACGGAATGACCGAGTTGTCACCAGCTGTCAACTATACTGAGGATCACCTCCGTAAACCCGGAACTGTCGGTCGCATTGTGCCTAAT
>KE464188.1:0-11983 GCA_000387445.2 Pythium aphanidermatum DAOM BR444 | reverse complement strand
CCAATAGTAGTGCATCGACCGGGACACTGGGCGGCTGGGAAGTGTCCGAGGAGCCGTTGAGTCGGAATCGGCTGTTCATCAATGCTGCAAGTGGCTTCGTGCAGCGCCAAGTGCCTTTGAAGATTGCCGAATTCACGAAGATGCGACTCGCCTGGAAAGAGAAACTCGCATTGGCTGCTCACTTTGTTGAGCAGAACCGCGAAGTGCCCGAGTGGGAAGTGCACCGCGTCAGTGGAAGCGACGTGTACTTCTTCTTTAACCGTCTCACGACCGAGTGTCAATGGCTGCCACCCGACAGTGTGTCCATCACATCCTGGAAAACGAAGCGCATTTTCCAGGAGCAAGCTCACTTGGATGATTGTGAGGACGCCGAGTCTCTGAACCTCGTCTTCTCGGGCTCGTTCTCCCCTCCGCTGCGTCAAGACTGTGTGCGTGGGAGGAGGTTGGGCGGTGGGTGGCGAGAGTGCAGCATCTTTGGCGTCGTGTTTTACGCCCATGTGCCAACGAATCGCGTGTCAGTGGAGAAACCCGACGACGTGATGCAGAGCGAGTCAATGCGATGGGGGCAAGTGCGGATCCGAAGCCGCAGCGAGGACGTTGAGGACCACACGGCCGCGTGGCGTCGATGGTACGACGCTGTGAGTTCGCTATCGTTCTACTATGACGACGCTAGTGGCGACTGCGTACTCGACGTCGACGCAGACCGCCACTTCCTCATGGAAATCCGGAAGACACGGCAAAGCAGACGTATCAAAGACTCGCAATTGACAGCAGAGGAACGTGCGAAACGAAAAGAAGAACACGAGTGGAAGCAGGCGCTGGAGAGAGCGAGGAAACGCGATGTCCAGAGGAAAAAATACACGGAGAAGGCACTTCAGAACGACGTTGAGAAGGAGAAGGAACACGAAGAGAACGAGGAAGAGCTCAAGGCACTCGAGAGGAGCGTGACAAGCGAACAGTACGATGAAGCGCATGGCCGGCCACTGAGCTATGTTGACGCTCGTTTTCAGCGGGAGAAGGAGGTGTTTCTGGAAGCCAAACGCCTCGACAGTATGGTTTCAGTGAACCCCAAGGCAGTGCGTCCTCGTCATGAGACGGAACGAGCGGAAGCGATGAATCAAGAGCTCGATCAACAGGAAAAGGAGCACGCCTTGGTGGAGGACGAGCCAGACACGTGCGAGAAACGCACCGTAGTGGAACGCCGACGAGTCGCTCGTATCCTGTGGAAGACACTGGAGCGGGTCCGACTCGACTACGTGCTGTGTCGTTATGGCTGTGGTGTGTGGCTCTCTCGTGGCCAGAGCCTGGCCTCCCACGAGCGACACGAGTGCCCTCGCCGTCGTCTGGTGTGTCGACTTGGCTGTGGGCTCGTACTGGAAGACCGAATATGGCAGACGAACATCTACGAACACGAAGACCCGAGTGCTGAGCATTGCGACTCACGTGTTGTCAAGTGCCCACGAGACTGTGGGGTGTTCACACCTCATCTCATGCTCAAGCGGCACATGAGCGACTTGTGCGTGAGGCGTCCCATTGGGGACCTACGGTGCCGCCTCGGCTGCGGAGTTGTGTATCAAGGTGGAGCCCACGAGTTGCTGCTCTTGGAGCAACAGCGTGTGGCTCATGAGCAGGACGACTGTGAGCTGCGGAAAGTGCAGTGCACGTGGCCGCAATGCCGAGGTGTGATACTCGCCAAGGAGAGGAATGACCACCGACGGACGCACTTGATCTCGTCAGGTGTGTTGAGTTTCTTAACAGCTGAGATCCACGAGTACAAGGTGCCGAAAGGAGTCAAACAGCTCAAGATCCAAGCGTGGGGTGCAGGCGGAGGAAGTGGCCACCTCAAGGGGCAATCGGTAGGTCACGGCGGCGGAGGAGCGCATGTAGAAGGTCTGGTCAAAGTGTTTCCGGGCGAGACATTGTTCTTTGCCGTTGGCTCAGGTGGAAGCGGTGGCAAGCACGCCCAAATGAGGCAAGGAGAAGGCTCAGCCATCGAGACAGACGTCGGAGTTGCCTCCGGGGGTATCCCCGGGGGCGGCGTGGGCCATGCTGGGAACAAGGAGACGGCGTGCGGTGGAGGCGGAGGCTACACGAGTGTGTACCGCCATAGTGCGTTCGGGATCGAGTACATTCTGATCGCTGCCGGAGGTGGAGGCGGAGGCACGTGTCGTCATGGTGGCGGAGGCGGTGAGCTGAAAGCCCCTCGCCTGAAACCAGGCGACGATCTCCGAGTCGGACGACAAGGAGATGCACATGAAGGCGGCCGGGCTGGCCAATGCGATGAGCACAACCCGATCTGCCGGTTCCTCGGGACGGATGGCGTCTCCCTCCAGGGTGGCAGTGGAGCTGAGTACGGAGGAGGAGGCGGTGGAGGACTGTTTGGCGGAGGTGGAGGAGGGTTTGCACCAGGTATTGTCGGTGGTGGTGGCGGCGGCTCGAGCTACATCAACACAGACGCATTCGACACCAAGACAGTGAGTATCGTAGCAGGAAGCTCTGTCCATCCTGGTGGTTTGGACCGAAAACCGCCTCGAAGTGTCCGCTCGGCGTACTGGGACGTCGTCGACGGACTCGTTGGTGAAGGAGGCACGGGCACAGTGACGCAGACAGCACGAGGCAACCACGGCGGCGTCCGCATTGCGAAGCCGGGCTTTTTCAAAGACATGCAGCACCATTGTTAAAGAGAATGATTAGAGTGTATCTTCATACGAGGTCACTTAGGCACTAGAACGATCATCTCGCGCGAGCGATTCTTGACCCATGGTGGGCGGAAAACGAAGTAGAGACCGCCATCGCCAGGCTTGGCGTTCCAGTCTTCGGCTACCTTCTGTAGTCGATACTTGCTCGTCACGCGGTGGCTCTTCACGAACACATTCATATACGCGATGAGCCCCTGCTCGAGGCAGTCTAGTGTGCCTTCGGTGAATCGCACGGCGACGTTCTCATCTTCTGTGAATGACACTGCAAACTCAACGTCTGGCCAGTCTGTTGCGAGGGCGTCGTGGAGCTCTTTCATCACGTCGGGCAGCACTAACTTCGTGACGGCATCAACTGGAGGACGGTAGCCACTGGGCACGAACGCACCGTGCAGTATCTTCTTGTCTTCAAGCCACTTGGCATGGCGCTGTTCGTCTCGTAAGTCCGGGTATGGCTCGTACAAGTGTGGATACGTCGCAAAGTCCGAGTGTTTGCCTCCAAACGCGTCTTCGAATTTCAGTTTCGCGCCATCACAAGTCGACACAAAGTCCTTGCCACTGATCTGCATGCGCTTGGCATCGCTCTCGAGTCGCTCCATCTGGGCAAGCTCGTCGGCGAGGCTGTAGCGAGACGCGGAGTACTCAAACTGATTGAAGAGTCCGTTCTTGGTCACCATCTTGGGCTGGGACTTGAGTTCCACAAGGCGGTTCTCATCCATCTGCTCAAACCGCGCTTGATTCACAGCATTCGGGCCAAGTCGCGACGGGAGCTTCTGGATGGAAGTAAAGTTGTTCGTGCGGAAGGCACTGCGGATCTGGTCTGTCTCGGCGTTGGCGTACTCTGGAAGCAGTGATGTGAAGTTGGGTCGCATGTAGCCAGGCATCTCGGGGGTCTCATCTTCCTGTTCAAACGCCTCGTCGTCTACGAGGTTGTTGAACATGTCCCTGTGTTCAGTGTTGATGTCCATCGTGTCTTGAGCGTCGTTAAAGCACTTGTGTGGCCAGACAAGTGAGCTGGAGACGCACACTATTTATACTAAGCAATCTGAGGTTGGCGATTTTCAACTTTTGCTTTTGATTTTCGTACAGATTGAGAACGGAAAAGAACTCGACAGCATCTACGTACACACGGGCCGCATCGACGATACAAGTCATGACCCGACGACACGTCTACGTGTTCGTGACGCGCTCACATCGTATGGCTATACATCTACTTACTTGGTGGTCCAGAGATCAGCGCCTTCATCAGCGTCCGAGTCCCACATGAACGAGTTGGAGCCCCACTTGACACCCTCATGCGGTGGGCAGCCGCCGTGACGGCTCATCTTGTCCACAACGCCTTCGGGGGTTTGCACGTAGAAGAGCGACGCATGAAGGCCACGAGGAGGCACGGCGAGACCCTGCGAGCACTCGCTCATGCCCGTGCGTTCAATGTGCTCGTCATTGTAGCGGTCAAGAGAGTTGGGGAAGACCGTCTCCCCGCCCACCTTGGTCTCGTTGTTGAGATAGAGGAAGAGCGTGACGTATCGCTGCGGGTGGAAGTGGCGCACCCACTTGGGCATCTTGTAGTGCAGCTGCGGTCCGGCATTCACACGCTTCTCCCACGAGCGAATGGCGAGTTCCGCCAGGTTCGGGAACGCCTGCATGGCCTGGAACAGCACGTGGTTCTTCCCTCGGTTCTCGACCATCCAGTTGTACCATTCCCCGTTCGTGACCTGCGTCACGAGCTTCTCCGAGTAGTCATCTAGCACGAACTCGAGCAGCTTGTTCTGGAACTCGACCGTGAACTTGGGGAAGAGCGCACCATCGTGACGGGCGATCGCCGGCACGTGGTCCCCCAAGAACGTCACGCGTTCCTTCGCCCATCGCACCCAGCGGAAGAAGTGCGAGACGCCGTTGGGCAATCGCTTCAAGAACGTAAAGTGCACTTCGGGGATTCCGAGCTTGGCCTCGTAGGCACGCACGGCTTCCTCGAGGTAGTGTGGCTTGCCATTGGGCTTCATGATGCCGGCCAGAATGTTCTTGGCGTTCTTGTCGAGGTTCTCGCGTAGCCACGTCTTCCATTCGTCGTCATACTCGGCCACAAAGTAGTTGGTTGCCACCGCTCGCTCGTAGAAGAGCTCGAGAAACGCGTTCGGGAAGTCCTGCTCGTCGTTCTCGTTCGGGTACAGCTTGCCACCTGGTTGGAAGTCGGCGGGGATGCGGGACTGGTCCTGGATCTCACCCAGTGCACGCTGCACATGCAGACACCAGAGCTTGTAGTCTTCCATGTCAAGCACGTTGGCGCCCTTGGGTAGGAACTCCTTCGAGTGGAACGTGTCCAGATGCTGGCGATAAAATTCCCCGGCAGCGTACCGCACGAGCTGCAGCCGCTCCGCGTACGCCGCGCTGGGCAGCCGCGCGACCAGCGCCGAGCGACGGCGAAAGTCGCGCGTGAACGTGCTGTCGGGCAGGAATGCCGTGTGGCTCGTGCGCGACGAGCTCACGACGCTCGACGAATTGGAGCCGTCGACTTTACTGCGGTTGAGCCCTGGCTCGCCAATGGCGCGGATGCGATCGGCCTCATCCTGCGTGAGGAAGAACTCGACGTCGAGCACCTTGGGGCGCAGTCCGACGGTCGTGAGCGTCACGCCATTCTCCAGCACGTACTTGTGGCCCTTCTTGATGCCAGGCCATTGCCAGAGCTGGAAGTCGAGCAGGATGTGCACGAGATGGCCCGAGGCCGCGAGCTCCTGTGCGTTGCGGATGGGGAAACCCATCTGCGTGTACAAGCGCACGCCGTTGGCTGCCTCGTCGGCGTCGCCCCCGAGCCACACGGCGGCCTGCTTGGCGGCCTTGCCCACGCACTCAAAGTCCTGGTTCCACGACACGTACAGGCCTTCGTTCTGGCCGTTGAGCATGAAGAAGAGCCTGTTTGAGCCACCGATCGATGGGCCGTCCATCGCATCCGTCACGGGCACGAGGCGCCCACCCAGCAGCAGCGACGGCGTGTACGCGTCGTCCTTGCATGCGTCGTCGGGCAGCACCGAGCGTGGCACCACGTGCACGAGGTCGGTCTTGTACTTGTCGGGCGTCTTGCCCATTGCGGTCTGCACCATGGCAGCCACGGACGTCGAGTGCGTCGTCATGCGGCGCGCGAGACGCTGCACCGACAGCGCGGCATCGCTCGGTGAGTCGAGCTGCTGCCCCACGCCGAACGCCAGCGCCAGTGCCAGCAGAGACGTCGCCACGAGCCACGACGAAGAGGACGAGGAAGAGGACGAGGACGACGCCTTGGAGCTAGAGCCCTTGGACGTGCGCTTGTCAGCCGCCTGGGGCGACGCTGGCGGCGACGCGCGCATACTCGTCTTGGCCGTCGGAGATGCCGGTGCGTTCGCCTGCTTACGGGCCATGAGGGTTACACCGCGTAACTTCTAGACAACGTCCAGGAGATCGACCAAGTGGAAGTCGCGCGCTGGACGGACGTGGATACGGTATCCAGCGTCGACGAAAAGTTGGGGAATGACCGGGCGACGGAGTGGGTCCAAGTCCCAGCGTCGGCGTTGTCGCGGTTGAACTGAACGTCGTTGCCGGAAGAGGAGCGAACCTGACGCCAGCTCGCGGCAGCGCGTTTCTGAGGCCGCAATTGGCTCGTGCCACGCTCCGATTGGCTGAAACCAACATCGTCAACGCACCAGCTGGTGAAACTGACCCGGTGATCCGTAAAAAGTGGACATACCGTGTTTTGCAAAACTGCGCGTGTCACATGCCACATGTTGTTGCCCGAGCAATGAAGCACCAATAATTTATTGGTGAGCCAGCCCTCTTGTTGTGTTCAAGCTCGAGGTGCATGATTGACATTGAAGGCACTCACTCCATTATCTCTAAGTAAAAGCTAACTGCTACGGCACTCGGCTAGTCGTGATGTGATGTGGTGGGATGAAGCCGGGGAAAACACCTACGCTGACTCGCGGTCACGACCTTCGAGCTTGGACGTCAGAGTGTTCTCCATGCGTTCGAGCTGCTTGGCCAGCTCACTAATCTGTCGGGAGTGGGTGCTGATGGCTGTGAACATCTGCCCCTGCTGATTGCGGAGCTGCTCCTGTGTGTTGGTCGTTTGGCTCAGCAACTGCATCAGCCGCATCTCCATCTCGTTTTGGGACATCACGCCTTCGGCGGGGGCTTCTTTGGTGGCAGCAGGGGCTGCTGCGGTCGCACCATTGGGCTGTGGAGGCACTTGGGACGGCTGCATCTCAACGACCTCGAGGTTCTCAGACTCGGCACTTGGCTCTTCCTGTGCATGGTACTCCTCTAGCGGTGGTGCATTCGCAATGATCTCCTCAAACTTTCTTAGCAACGACTTGACAACCGGCTGCATCTGAGCGAGGACGTCCATGCATTCGAGACGCACGCGTTGGTCAAGCACCTCCACGGCACCGACGATGTGGCCATTTGAGAGCTGGAGCGGAATGCCGGCGCAGAAAGTCGCCTGGAGGACGTCGCGTCGCCACGAGTTGCCGGCAAATCGAATGTCGTCGTTCATGTTACTGCACACGAGTGGAGAGCCATTGCGGCAAATATGCGCTGCAATCGCGACTTCGCGAGTCACCATGTTCGGGAACGTCGACGGCAATCCGTGCTGACCGCAAATCACGTACTCGTCCGTGTCCAGGAGGCCGACCTTGACTATCGGACTCGATGTAGCAATCGCAACCATGGAGCACAGCTGGGCGATGGTCTGTTTCAGCTTGGTCGTCTCCATCGCTCGCAGGAGAACGCGAACAGAGTGCAAGCGCTCGTACTCGTCCTCCAACTCAAGCGCAGCGAGATACACGTCTTTGTCAGTCGGGTTGAGGTGGTCCTGCGTGACTGGGTATGGAACTTCGTCGAAGTCGTGCAGTGGCGCGCAGGCTTCATCATTGCACAGTCGGCATCGGACCTGGGCACCGGACGTGTTGAACGAGTCGTGGCGCACAACTGGAGTATTGGAATTGCGGCGCTGCGACGAGACTGCGGCGGCGGCGTGAAGGTTCGAGCCACTCGCGACGCGCTTGTCGCCTTGCTGCGACGACCCACTGTTCGACAAATGCGAGAATGAGCTCGCGCGCGTGGACGACAGCTCGCTCGAGCTTCCAGTTTGGCCGGACGATGGCGCCGAGAATATACGGTCGTAGAAATCGTCTTGCGCGTGGTTGGCCGAGCTGAGCTTACAGCTCACACACGTTCGCGAGTTGCCCGCGTCATCGGCAGGCGTGTCTTTGCGCGACATGCTGCAATGGCTGCACACAACGGCGACGCACTGGCGGCAAAAGTAGCGACGTCGCAGCGGGTTAAACGACTTACCGCATACCGAGCACTTCTTGGCCTTCTTGTCGGGCTGCTGTGGCGGGGGCATGGTCGACTGACTGGACGACGTGGCCTTGGTGTCCTGACTCGCGAGGGTCGACGTAGATGCGCGCAGCGACATAGAGTTGGACCCTCCGGAGCTTGCGGTGCTGCGCGCGCGACGGCCGCTGTGCACGCCGCTGTCCGTGTCCTCGTCGAAGTACTTCCAGAAGCGGCGTGAGTCCATGTACTTCTGGAAGTGCTCGACGGTGTAGTTGGTCTCGTCGTCGAGCTCAGCGATCGTGTAGTGGTCAGGAGAGTCCAGAAAGTCCTTCTCCCACACTACGTGGTGGATAACATTCATGGACAGCAGGCGGCGCCCGATCTGATTCGCATGCGACCGATCCTTCGCGAGCTCCTCCGCCACGAGGAATGCGACGATTTCCTCGCCAGTCGCACAACGCACGGCAAGCTGACTGCGGATGCGGATCGGCGTGAGCGTCAGGGCCTCGCGCATGCGTGTCACCACAGAGTCGAGGTCCATGACCCCGAACATCGGGTCCAGCCCGACACTGTCGAGGACGTGGATATTGGTCGCGATCGAGTGCACCCACAAGTCACGATCCTTGCGCGACTTGGTACGGAAGATGAACTCGGTCGCCGGCAGCAGACCGCCTTTGCAAAACACATCAAAGCGTCGAGGGAACTTCTGCGAGGCCTCGAGGTCGCTGATATCCGTCACGTCGACGCCTGGTCCGAGCTCAATGGCGGCAAGGCGCGTAGCGTCTCGCTCCCGCTTGTACATGACCATCCAGCGTCCTTCCAGGCGCACAAAGACATCCGACCACGTGGAAAACGCGCCGCCCTTGAACTTGACCTCGAGCATCCCCGAGAGGTGCTGCAGTTTCTCAGAGAACTTCATGGAGCCGAGCTTCTTGAGGTGGTGCTGCTGCGATGGATGGAGATACGCGGTCGTCGGGGTGGGCATCAAGCGAGGGAGGGAGAGCGACGGAGATGGAGCGCGTGTCGTCGGCGGGGTGGCGGATGGATGGGACCGACGCGCCTGCCGCGACGAAGCTGGCAATCTGACACTCAGTACCAGAGAGCGCGAGGAAGGCGGCGGGGTACGCTGTATGGTATGATGGGGCGTAACCCACGTGTCGCTCTGTTGGTCGCTGACTCGAACTCACTCGCTCTCTCTCCCTCCAGGTTACACGTTGGCGGCCGACATCTGGTTCCTTCTGCCCTTAGGACGGCCCGCCGCTGCCACGCCGACTGCCCCCTTACGCCACCAGCTGGGCGTCACTCACAGCGGCATGGCAATGCTGGCTTCTGCGGGGACTCAACGTCATGGGACCCAGAGCCCTAACCAACGTCTGTCTTCTCGCTGCACCACGAGCCCTACCCCGCTACCGATTGGAAGCTGTACCCACCCTCGGGTTTTGGCCAGTAGCACACGCTGGTTTGTTCAACACTTGACTTGGTTATGACACTTTGAGCGCGGCAACCTCGTTCCTGTCCGCGAAGACGACGTGACGACACCCGCCACGAAAATGAGCGCTGCACTCTGTTGACGAGCTCCGGATCGTTTCGCCAGATCGAGAAGACGGCCGGGTGACGCTTGCACCCGAACGCCTGACCGCAGCACACCACAGGCGCTGTGATGCAGCCAGCGCGCCAGCAGTGAAAGAGAGCGTGGTGCTTCTCTGAGATGCCTCTCACATGGCCGGAGCATTCTTCCATGGAGATGCCAGCCTCACAGTACGGTACACTCCAGTCTTCCTTGGTTGGCAGAGATGATGGTTGCGGGGAGACTGGGACAGGCTCCGGCTTTCACGAACTGAGTTCTGCGAAAGCGTAACCCTGGAGCGAGGTTACTCTTTAAGTTCGGGAAGAGGAGATGAGTGAACTTAACCACCAGCTCTCGTGAGTTTTGGCGCGAGATCATCTTGACATTAGCAGTGCAGCAATGGCGCTCTGCTCGAAGGGGAAGGAGCTACTCCGAGAGATGCAACGCAGCGACTGGCTGCCTCCATACAATGTGCGCAACTAGAATAGACCCCGTCGACCAGGCGAGGAAGTTGAGAGCGCTGACATTGTGTCGTTGTACACGCATAGGACGAGCTCGTTCGTCAGGTCATCGAAGAAGTTGGCGGATTGCATGAGCAGATTGTCGAGAAATTGCGGTATGGCGCGTACATTGATGCGGACAAGGGGATTTAGATGTGACGACACTGTTTAATATTCAGTGTGTTTGGTGACGAGATCGAGAACCACCCAGGGGTTTCCTGTGGGCTTATTGTGAGCCATCAGTGCTTGTTGCGGAACAAGCGATGCCTCTTGGCGTATTTGTGAGCTTGGAATACGCATTTGGTTCTCACGTTGACAAACTCCCTGACATCAAACGCTTGGTTGTAGATATGAACGAGTGGAAAAGGTCAAAAGCTTGCGATGGGAGACAGGAACGATTGTTCCACCCTCTCTCGCCCCAAGGTGCTCATCGTACTCTTCATAAATGAAGTCGATCATGCCTCCGTTCTTATGCTAAACCTCTCCTGTAGTCTCAACCCGAAGGAAGTACAGTTCTTCCACTCGTACGATCAGCTCCTCACAGACTACATGGCGGTCTTTGAGCTTGATCTCACTGCGGTAAAGTGGCTGCACACGAGTCGTCTCACCATCCACGGTCTACTTACAAGGCTTGCTTCATTCAACCTAGGATGCCAAGCCGCCCAAGGATCTCTACGTTGAAGTGCGCGTGCTTGTCGGTTGTGGTGAGATCATGACCGAGAACGGTATGGTCAATCTTGAAGCCAACTCCACGCACTTCCTCCGCCGCGTCGACGTCGAACAGCTCATCCGCCAGGGGCTCCTGGAGCAGATCAAGCACTGACCAGGCAACATGGCTACTTTTTTCGACGTCACTGATAGGCCAAAATTAGTACACCACTCAAATTGCATCCCCTGATTGGACAAAATGAGTCACCGGCCAAAACGTTGGTTGGTGGACGTCGCCATTTATCACCATCCGAAGCATGAGCTCCTCCATGCAGGCTCAAGTGGCGGCGGCGCATGGCGCCCTTGCGCGCAACCTGCTGTCGTCCGTGCTAGCGCTGGCATTCCCAGACAACCTGGCGACCGATGCACAGGCGCAGCGCGACTTCCTGGTGCAGGTGCCGCAGCTACAGGCACTTTTCCAGCAGCACAACGTGTTCGACTTTGTGACCGAGGGCAAGGCGTTCGACAAGTTCCACGCGCGGCTCTTCCAGCTCATCGACAACGCCCAGGGCGTGGACCGCGCTGTCAAGCGTGCCGCGTTCCAGCTGCTGCGGGTCGTCGTCGAGCAGTGCCCTCTTGAGACGCTCGAGGCGACTCTGCCCAAGCTCACGGAGCGAGTGCTCAAGATGGTCAAGTACATCAAGGACGCGCCGCTCGTTGTGGCAAGTGCATGTGACGTCGCGCGTGTGCTAGTGCGTCACGTGGACGTGTACTCACCGGAGACGCGCCGCGATGCGCACGACTGGATCGCCAAGCTTCTGCCTGCCACTGTGGCTGTCTTGCAAGAGCAGAGCACCAAGTCGGAGGCTCTTGGTGACGACGATGTCACGCTCTTCACGAGCGCTGTGGGTGTATTCACGGAGCTCCTTCACGTGTCGCCTAGTGCTGTGCGCAGCACGCTCTCGAAGCTTGAGGGCACCGTCGTGAACGGGGCCCTGTACAACGCGGCCATCACGTCAAACGCACAGGCAGCGCTCAGCGCCGCTCGTTGCCTTGCCTCCATCTCTAATGCGTCGGACAAGTCCCATCAGATGTGGAAGCAGGTCGTGGACCGTGCGGTCGAGATGGCGCATCAGCTCGTCGACCCTGTGGCCGGCAAGCGCACGGTGACGGCCACGCCACCGACGGGCATGAAGAGCTGGCTGCGTGGAGAGACGGCGAACGCGGCGGCCGATGTGAGTGCTCTGGCGGTATACCAGCGCGCT